>JAAAKQ030063805.1:7619-19373 GCA_010016005.3 Zanna intricata
AAACAGTGAGTTTCATCTCATGGGCAAATTTATGTACCAGTTACCCACATACTCAGAAGCTGTGAACAAATACTGGTAATATCTAATCTCTGAAACTTTGCAAAGCAGTCATTTAGAAACATGGGGTCTAAAGTAGAACTGTAAATAGAAACTACCATATAAAAAAAATATTAATTAAAAAAAAAAAAGAAAAAAATCAAAATAGTTTTTGTATAATTTTTTTGCCGTTATATTCTGAATTCATACTTAAGGAATGAGGTTATTAAAGGAGTGGTCTCTTTCTGTATTTTCAATACCAAAAGGTTAATTTGACCAAAATTTTTGTTTCAAATCAAGCTTCAGTAAATCTGGAACTTTGGTGATAATCAGAGCTTATTCAGCAACAATTACAGGCTTAAAAAAATTAATTAAGACCCACTTTCTGAATTTTATGTTTATTTGGGAAGCAATCATAATCTAAACTAGCTTTTTAAAAAGTAAAACTGCATTTTGCCACGGTGACAATAAATTCACAAACTATTTTCATTAGTTGCTATATTCTTGCCCACAATTTTTCCTATTTGAGCAATATCAGATAGCACAATAGCACAAATTATATCAAATAGCACAATATTTCAACAAGATCAACTTGTTAAAAATAAATTTTCTGTTAAGATCAGTATGTAAATTATATGTTAAGAATACCCATCTAATTCAGCAATGATAGATTTTCACATTAAAAACCTAATGTTAAGTTATGTAAAAAGGCAATTAATTCCATGTCAAATCAACAAGCCTCAAAACTTGACCATCGCCAATTTCAACAAAATTCACAGCATTTTTCATATCTAAAAAGTGTTGCAAAAAAATTTTTTTTTCCAGATTTTTCAGTCACTCAGCTTTTTGTGCAGGACCTCATAAAAAAGTGAAAAAATTTCAAAAAGCAAGGTTCAGGTAATTGCAAAAAACTAATTTTCTCAGCTCCTGTAAGAGAAAATTAGAGCACAATTAGATTCATTTTAAAGCTCTTGGAATGGGCTTTCATGTGATATATCATTTTGCAAGATTTTTTGACATTGCTAGTTCAAGGCAAACAAAAATTTATTTGACCTTAAATACATCCAAAAGTGTATTTTTTAAAAATTATAAAAAGTCAAATTTTTGCTTCCCAATGTGTTGTACATATAACATTGTACATTGTAAATGTGATATGTAAAAGTGCAATGTAATTACATTGCACATGTATCCTCAAAGTCTGGATAGTGGAAGGAAGGTGGAAGAAGATCCATCTGGATTTATAAACTTTATCTTCACTATTTGATTTTCCTCATTTTTCCTCAGAGTCTAGAACATACCTCAACCATTTGTGTCCATCATAGCTGTAGATCAATAATCCACCCATTTCTGTGAATTCAAGATTATCCTCAATATTTGTTGCGCTTGCTACTGTTGAGTTGTTAGAAAATGAAAACTCCCTCACTTGCACCTGATTCTTGTTCAGTGGAATAAAAGAGTGGAGTTTCTTGGTATAGTCCTTGCTGTCATTGTCCTACTCTTCAAAGCCTCTTCTACTCCTTTATGCAGTTCAGTTGAAATGTATCGACTCAGTCCATTTGTCTATTCACATAACTGTTGTGGAGTCATGATCTAGTAATTGAAGACTCGCTCCAGCTGCAAGTCTTTTAACAGTCCCTCTAATACAATCACATACGCTTTTACCATTAGATGTGGCAAAAAGATGCCACTCTGCTTTGATCCCAAAGTCTGATTCACGATAACAGGGTTGAGAAAACTTTGTTAGTTTTTGTACCGAGAGGCAGCACCATCGCTGTAATAACAGATCATGCTTGGTTTTGCGGTAAAATGAGACTGCGTGAAAACAATAAAATATTTCTGAAAAAGGTGCACTGCTATTGTGTCATGTGTGAGACAGTCAGAAATTATGATAAAAGAGGCATGTAGAACACATTTGGAAGCAAACAAATTTTTTTTTTTAATTTTTACAAAAAATACTTTTGGATATAGTTAAGGTCAAATAATGTTTTTGGTGACCTTAAACTATTAATATCACAAAACTTTGCCAAGAGACATATATGAAAGCCCATTCTAACATCTTTAAAATGACATCACAATGAGCTCTTTATCTATTATAGGAGCTGGGAAATTTATTATTTTTTAATTACTCAAACCTTTGGTTTTTGCAATTTTTTTAAATTTTTTTACAGGGTTTACACAAAAAATTGAACGACTGAAAAATCTGAAAAAAAAAGTATTTTTTTGCATCACTTAATGGGTAGAGTCAAAACTGTATATTTTATATGATTAACTGGACAAGACTGTGAAAAGGGCATTTACTTTTACTAATTTGATGTGAACAGTTATATGTTTGATGAACTCATAGTAAAAACTGGTTATCAAGTACTTAGAATTCTGCCTTAACATCCTGATTTGAAACCACAAAGTGGTATATTCAGCTATGAAGACATGGATCTAATCATTAGACAATGGTTTTAATAACATGTTTTCAGAGATTAATAAGGAAGGTTAAAAAAGTAGGTTTAAGTGGGTCAATCCATTTGAAGTGTCCCAAGAAAACATAAAATGATTGCTTGATCAATTAAAAAAAAAAATTGAAACTTACCCTCTTGTTTCTTAAATTTTAGTGTGGATAGCACAAGTGGTAGATATTAGCCTCAAAAATGATGATATACAGGTTCATTTTTTCCATCCAGCTGGACCATGTATTTCAAAAGTCTCAACAAGACAAAGTGTGGGTAACGATCTGCAAAGTTCTGAGAAAGTTGATATTATTTTAACACATTGAGTGCCGACATCACGGCTCTGATATAGTGTGCTCTCCCATATGGCCAACGTAATGGGCCCACTACGGTACATCCTTCTTCTTTGCATCAGCTATATTGAGCGCAGCACTGCATGGAATTGTTTGATTTTAATTGTGGCTTTTTCTCAATAGTTTATAGAGTGGCTTGACTTCTTGGTTTCTGATTTGTACTCTAATTAGTTTGTATTATTTGTGAATGTTCTCTTGCCTTGCACTGGTCATTTTTTTGCTTTGTAATTGTGTATTTTTTCTCATTTCTTAGAATATTTTGTCAATTGCAGCGTTGATTTTACAATAAGTCTAAGTATGTAGTATCTTATAATATCAGGTTTATAAGTTACTTTTTTTTATTGTGATTTTATTTATATTATAAAACTAGTGAAATAATCATTATGGATAGGCCTGGACCTTCACACGTTAATTTTAGTAGTGATCGTGTATCCGATGAAGATATATCAAAAATTTTAAATGACTTATTGGACAGTGATGTTGATTGCAATTCTGCTCCTTCAGATACAGAAACTGATGTACGTATTGCTACCATAGGCGATATACCTATTCAAGCCCACAACAAAAGTGATATTGGTGAGGATGATATTATAGAATAATACTACTGATACTGCCCAAATTGTATCTTCATCTTCTAAAAATTTACTACTTATAATAATGTTATAAACCATAGTGATTCGGACGAAACAGACATTTTAAAACAAATACTGTTTACTAATCTTCCGGGTTTTCAAGGTGGTAACTTGCTAAAGACATTAAACCAATGATTATTTTAGTTATTTCTTACAGAGGAGTTTTTAAACATTATAGCTAACGAGACAAACTTATATGCGGAAAGCTTATTTCTGCCAGCGAGTATATCTGATCATTGTCGAATTACTACTTGCAACCAGTAACCATTCTCGAACTGAAACAGTTTATGGGAATATTTTTTCACAAAGTTAATATTAAAATTAATAGAATGACTGATTATTGGAAGCAGTCATCTCTTTTTAGCATACTCGTATTTATAAATTCAATGAGCCGTAATAGATTCTATTTAGATGCCTTCACTTTTCACATGACACTAACAACCAAGAGACAAACATAGAAAATTAAAGCCTGTTATTGAGCATTTTAATAAGACTATGAGAATAATTTGTTATCTAGGCAAGCAATTGTGTGTTGATGAAAGTATGATGCTCTGGCAATGGCGGCTTATTTTTAAACAATATATTAAGAATAAGCATCATAAATATGGAGTAAAATTGTATTTATTAGCAGAACCTACTAGACACTTGCACAAACTCTCGTATATAAGGGAGCAAATGGCACTTTACTAGCAGGTAAAAATCACGCATAAAAGATTGCGATGAATTTAATGGAGGATAAGCTAAATAAAGGTCATTCTCTATATTTAGACAATTATTATAACAGTGCTGATTTGAAAATTTTCTGAAATTGGATACATACTGTCAGGGACCCTACGTAGTAACAGAACTGGTCTTCCTCAAGATGTCATCAATTCTAAGCTAAAAAAAAGTTGAAAGCGCTTGCAAAATTTCAGAGTCAAGTGTAAATGGCAAGATAAAAGGGGCGTTTGTACGATTTTCACAAAGTACAATTTTAAAATGATGGAAGTCCCTACAAGACAGGGAAATGCACTAAAACCGTGTGCAATGAAAAAATACAACCGCTATATGGGCATTATATTTTTTCAAGATCAGATGATGTCTTACTATTCCTGCTAACAGAAGTGTCTTAGATGGTACAAGAAATTAGCATTGCATATATTTCAAATAATGTTAAATTCTTATTACCTGTATCAAAGATACAATGTTGGCAGAAATACTAATTTTTATGATGATAGGATTGCAGTTATTCCAAGTTTACTGCAATCTGAACAACAGCAGAAATTGCCAATCCCAAGAAACGTGTCCGACCACCAAATAAAGAAAATTGAAAAAAGAAATGCAAAGGGGGAAATTTTGCGAAGATGCAGAAACTGTATGCAGAACAAAAAACAAATGTTAAGTATATATTATTGTTCACAGTGTCTAAATCAACCAGGTCTTTATGCATTATGTTTTAATGATTACCATTAAATTCATAATAAGCTTACTATGTACAACAATTTGCAATTTATAATATGTATCTATTAATTCTTTTTCTATCCGTAACCTCTTTTCATAATTATTATTTACTATTTAATAAGACCTTGTTATTAAATATTTGTTTTTTATCCTGTTGTTTTTACAATCTTTTATTCTTAAATTTAGTTGTAAGATAATATGCATAAAAATATTTAATTTTATCAATAATTTGGGTGGTAAAAATATAATGTTTGAATAATAAAGTATAATAATGTTATGTGTGGATAGTTTACAACAAATTAAATATAGAAAAAAAATCTAAACAGTGACACCAGTATTAATGCAGGAGCCGAGGTATTAAGGAGCCGCTACCGGCTGAAAATGTAACCTTGAGAGACTCCGGCCGCAACATGAATCTTGCATCTGTCAGCAGTCAATGTGTTAACTAACTATAATGACGGGTTGTTCTCACACAATTTCAAGAGAATTATTAGAAGAGATATCACTGCTGTTAACCAAACAAAATAATAAACATTCATTGCTACAAAAACAGACTATTTCAGTGAAGAATAATTAAAATTTTGCTACAATCTATTTTATATCCCAGTTTGGGTAAGTTTTACAAGCATCTTTGAATCAAATTGTATTAGATTACTGGTATTGGTTAAGTTAATAATTAATAATTTTTAAAAATAATAATAATAATATTTTTAATAATTAATAATAATAAATATTTAAATATATAAAAAATATTGAAAGCATCAACTTCCAACATCATTGGGGCTAAATATAAAAAATGTGAAATGCAAAGAAGACAAGAAACCCCCTTGGAGCACTGTCAAGATGGTATCGTTTTTAACAGATTTTTCATGATTTTTGAAAGGTTATAACTTTCTTATTAGTACAACATTCAAGAAACTTCTTTATTTGGCAAAAACACTGTAAGTTGTGCAAATTTGAGACCTTTAGCATCAGCCCGATCAGACTTATTTGAAGTCAAAATTTGAATTTAAAAAAAAAAAAATCAGTCTTCAAAAAAGTCATAAAAATTTTGGGGTACATAATAATGTGCAATATCTGCCACTTGAAAAAAATTACCAAAATGAAATTTAACAGTTTTTCATGTTGAAATTTATCAGTAATTTTCTCATAGAAAGAAGAGAGAAATAAGCCCACTGGACCTTGATCTTTTACTTTGAGAAAATATGAATAAATTGCTTTTTGTTTCATTTTTCTAGCATGAATCGTTTTTTAGTTATGATTTTTCCTGTAAATCCTTACAATCACGAAAATGGGTTTGTGCACTGTAACAAAAATGGCTGCCACAAGAAAATTTTTTAAATAAGAAGTTTAAAAAAGATAATTTTAAAGTCCTGAAACATGTAGGAAACAAGTGGGTAGGTTTCAACTTTTTTGAATTGGTAAAGCAACCACCCTTGGGTCACTTCAAATGTATAGACCAAAACATGATTGTAAAACTTACTCCAATAAATAAATTTTAAAAACAAACTGATTATTTAAAACCTGAACCTTTAAACATGAATAACATAAAAGTTAATTATGTATGTATAAATATTAAACACTTTGGTGGTGACTTTCATTATCAAATGAATGAATGAATGAATGGATGGTTATTAACCATTAAAAAGAATGTTGCATTTAAGAAGGTAAAAACGTAAAAAAATAATCAAGTACTTTTATAAAGAATTTCTAACAATAAAAAGCAACATTTTTAAATGTTAATTATGTAAAGCTTAACATTGTGGCATATATTATAACAATATTATTATTATTGTTTGTTATTTGGTTCGATAAAAGTGGATATTGTACTTTTAAGGAATATAATTATATTCTTCACTATGGAAGACTTGCTCACCCATTATAATGAATCAAGAAATACACTGATGAACAATAAAATGTATAAACAAAGCAGCCTTAATGTGTGTCAGTATTGGGGGAAATCCTCAATTACATAAAAAGTATATATAATTTAGACCTCAATTAAATGACTTTAAAAAATTATATGGTATAAGTTATTCTTATTTGACATCAAATAAACCAGATATATATTTTACTTTACATATTGGGCCAACTAAGTTTTATAAGAGCCATAAATGATAAAATTTAACTGATAAAATATTTTGAAGAATATTTAAGAAAGAACTGTAAATGAAATTATTAATACTAACTATTAGTATAAGTAAAAAAATTATCACTACAGCAGTGGTAAAATTACTCACAGATGGCTGAAATCAAAACAGCATTGTTGTTTAGTGTGCAAACTATAATTTCATATAGAAGGTAAATAATTCTCACAACTCGGCTGGTAAGAATAAATAGATATTAACAAATTATACTATAATAATAAAAACTTGTATTGGCCAAATAATAATCAGACCTGTAGCCTGAAAAATTCAGCACATGAAGCATGGAAGCAATAGCAAAGTTATACTGTTAAAACAGTTTATTTTATTATTAACACTGATTTTTGTTAACTGTAATCGGTGTTAAATCAACAAAATATTATTTAAAAATTATTCCAATTTAAGTAATTAATAAAAAATAACCTGTTGCTGTGCTTTAATTATTGAAGCTGTGAGTTCTTCCAGCTTAGAAGAATATTCAGTTGCAGTGTCGACTGTTTCTGACAAAGTTTTTCTACAAAATTCTTCCATACTTAAGTTTTATATTATCGACTTATAAATTGTATAGCCGTCCTAATGGCAACTGAGTACGAACTACACACGCCATTAATCTCTATTTGTATACATCAGTAACCAACATAAATAGTTAAATTTACCATTTCCATGTAACAAATGGGCGTAAGTATTTTTTTTTAATCAGTAAAACAAATTTGTAATATTTAAAATCCGCTTATTGTTATAAAATGTATGTGTCTATAAATTTGTGTAAATGTTTATTTTTCAGGATCATAATGGATGAGATAAAAAAATTTATAAGTGGTTTTTTTCTAAAGGTAGCTCCAATTATACCTGAAAAAATGACTCCACCTATAATATCTGATGTTAAAAAGCCACAATATGGTAGAGAAATACCGACGGACACAGACAGTTGTTCCGAAAGCGACAGTGATAGTAGTGATAGTGGTGGGGATAAACCTGAAAAAGTTTGTAAGCCTGGTGAAGTGTCCTCTACTACTCCTATACCTGCAGTTACCGGTGGCGGAGGAAGCAGTGGATCAGATTCTGGTAATATTGATCCTAAGTTGCGTTGGGCAAATACAATGATTGGAGATTACCCAGCAGAGTACAATGCGAAGGTACACGGACCCTATGATCCTGCTAGGTATTATGGCAAGCGTAAGTATTGGATGGCCTTCTTTCATTACAACTGCTCGGGAAGGTCAACGTATATTATGAGCTACATTAATTATTTTTATTACATTATTAACTGTTTAAAGAGTAAAGATTACCAATTTTTTTTCAAAAAGTTCGCACTTTTCTCCGTGGAATATATTAGTAATATTACCATAATGAATTTATTTAGTCTAAATTCAAACCATTGCTATGTCGTGAGAATTCATTTTTAATATTCTCTCTTGTATAGTTAACGTATATCGTAACCTAACCTGCAACTTAATTTTTGGTGGTAGCCATGATTTATGTTACGTTACTATCTAATATACAGATATCAAAACCTCAGGACTAAATTTATTAAGACTATTTTATGAACTACAGTTTTTTCGTAAATACTCTAATTTGACCTCTAAACTATTGTAAATTTAGAGGTTAGAAATATTATGCTTAGGCCTTTCATTCTACTAAACTAACAATTTGCCAACATTTTAAATTAGGTAATTTCACGATTAGTTATAACACACATCAGATGTATCTGAAATTTATTAAATTACACAAAATAATGTTAAAAAATTAATACATCACTTGAAAGATTAACAGTTTTGAATTTGCCACTGTGCATTTAAAAATTCTGGTGAACATCTTTTCTACAGTCAATTTTAGAGCAACACACCATCTTTTTTGATGATTGATAACAATTAAAACCATGTCATGGCCATTTCACATTTGTTACTCTCTCAGAAAAATTTTAACACTGAAGAAATTGAATATAACCTTATTTTGGATTTACACAATTTATAAACTTAACTATATTGTAGGTCACTACTAGGAAAACTACACTTAATTGGGGCAAGAAGATAAGAATTCATAACATCTCATTATTACTTGGTAAACATATTAGTGTATATATGTTGGTACATATGTTACATATATTTGACTACATTGCTACACAGAAAAGTTAAGGAAAAAAGTTACAGAAAAAGATTCCAAACAATACTTAACATTGTTAGTAGTGGTTTTGTAAAAGAAAATATATTAAAATGGCTGTTAAAACCATTTATGTTTTTGAATATTCCCTGTGGTTCATCTAATTAAATTACCTTATTTTAATTTTTAAAGAAAGGAGAGGTTATCTGTTTGACTATATATATATATATATATATAGTCTATATATATATATATCAATATCATATATATATATATATATATATATATAAAAGAATGTTTTTTATGAATGTTCAGCCAGTTGACCATTTTTTTTTTTTTAATTTTATAAAATCATTTCATATATTCTGTTGTAAATTTTTAAGCTGAGCATTATATGTTCTATATAAATTATTAGACATTTAATCATCGGTCACTGGAATTTTTTATTCTAATGGTGTACAATACTATAGCCTGAATATATTCTACATGCCAGCCTCCGTGGCATGAGTGGTAGCGTCTAGGTCTTTCATCCAGAGGTCCCGGGTTTGAATCCCGGTCAGGCATGGTATTTTTCACACACTTTACACAATTCATTCATCTCATCCTCTGATGATATACCTAACGGTGGTTCCAGAGTTTAAGAAAAATATATATATATATGTTCTACATATTCAAATTATTTTTATATTAAAATTCAAGAAAGATGTTCTGAAAAGTTAGTATAATTGAAATACGTATATATAATCTACCCATGCTCAATAGCAGTCTCATTGTTTGCAGTCTCATTTCTTTGCATCCTCAAAGATTCAGATTCCTGTCTTTATTTTTCTAGGATTTCTTCATATGGGTAGAGTACTTATAGGTTATATCTATACTTAAAAATATAAATTAACTAAAAAATGTAAGTAATGCCCAGATTCAAAAAAGGTCCTAAACAGTAAAACAATTTTTCAATTTGTAAAATTTTTGATCTTATGAATTCAGTGGTAGGTTAAAAATAAGCGTATATAATGGCTGTGATACGTTTTTAATGTACATAATTTTTGTGTGTTAAATTCCTTTTGCTTGATATTTGTGTTTTGTACTGGTGCGTTAAGAAGATAGTTGTATCCATACAAGCTTTCGCCTCTTCAATGTTATATAACAGTCACTGATAAAACCATTTGTTATTTTTATATTCAAATGGTGCAGTACTGCTCACCCAGATGACCAGTGACTGCCACTTGTTTCCTAACCCAAAAAAAATGGCTTGGATGGAAGAGATTTTCAACCAATGATGGAAGTTATTGCCTGCCATAACTGCTGGATACTTTAAGAAGTTGGATAAATCAGTATATCATACTGGCATAAGGGTTCTAGTAAAATGATGGACTAAGCGTATAGATCTTAATGGTGACTATGTTGAAAAATAAATCAAAATGTACCAGAAAAAAGTCCGGAATTTTTCACCTACTCTTTCAGGTCACCTCACCATAAATGTTCATGCAGGATATATTTAATCAGTAATTATTTTGTATTGATGGAAAAATAATAACTGCAACCTCAAAGAATTTCATGTGGCATTCATTAATTCTACACCAACATCTTAGTAATATTTTTTAAGATGAGAATAAAATTTGGTAACATTGGAGATTATCTATGATAGGTAATTTCTAGAACTAATTGCACTTCAGAAGGTGTTTCTGTTAGGCTGAAAATATCCAGAACAAGTTTGTAAAAGATTCTAAAGAAATTTAAGTTCAAATATTATCTGCAAAAATTACTTTAGAACCTTATAAAGATTATTTTGTGAGGAATTTATCATTCAATGCAGGCAGATGTTTATTGGTCTTAATGTACTTGGAAAGAAGTGTTTGAACTTTATTTTTTGTAGGAAAACGTTTCAAAATACCATGGGTTGATATGAAGTGCTGTTATTCTGAAACTATTCAACAACCTTTATTTGACATTAGTTATCCATTTGTTTGGCAGCAAAATGGGGCATCGCATAATTATACTCTTAAATTTAGTCGGCTAGCCATATCACAAATGTTTACCAAAGAATAATGAATGACCAATAAGTCCATGTGATTTGACATCTTGATGATTGTTCTGGTGAATTGTCAAACATTGTATTTTCTTCGAATCCAAATGACATGAAAACCAACTCAAGCTGCAATTGATAACTTCGAGTTAATTTATAAATTTGGATAACACATCATACAGTTCGGTAATAAAACACTGCTACAGATTCATAAGAGCAATAGAAAGACGCTTAGAATACTTCCCAACATTTATAAAGCATGTAATTATAAAAGACTTTGATTTAACTTGTTTGGAATTATCATTTTCTTACCTGTAAGCAAAGAAATTAATTTTTACCAACCTAATGCGCATATGTATAGATTGGTGGTGGACCTAGAAGGTGAACACTTTCTTTTTTGTTCTCTAACTGGAATGTATACATTAAAAATAATTTTTTTCTTGGAAATTATGGTTTAATTTTATTAAATTATGCTGATCCAGTCCCTGTTTCGTGCATCTGTGTCTTATGATGATCCAGTCCCTGTTTCGTGCATCTGTGTCTTATGATGATCCAGTCCCTGTTTCGTGCATCTGTGTCTTATGA
>JAAAKQ030063805.1:19473-29832 GCA_010016005.3 Zanna intricata
TGATGATCCAGTCCCTGTTTCGTGCATCTGTGTCTTATGATGATCCAGTCCCTGTTTCGTGCATCTGTGTCTTATGACGATCCAGTCCCTGTTTCGTTCATCTGTGTCTATGATCCAGTCTTTCATTTTCTGTGTCTACGATCCAGTCCCTGTTTCGTGCATCTGTGTCTTATGATGATCCAGTCCCTGTTTCGTTCATCTGTGTCTTATGATGATCCAGTCCCTGTTTCGTTCATCTGTGTCTACGATCCAGTCTCTGTTTTGTGCATCTTGTGTCTATTTGCATGATATTGCAGATTCATGTTTATCCTTTTCAAATTTAGTAAGTTTGTAAATTTTATATATTATATTATATAAAATCTATTAAATTTTCATTAATGTTTTAGCTGATACACCATTTGGGCAGGTGAAACTTGGCGAGTTGGCCAGTTGGTTTAGTAGACGTGACAAGCATCCAAGAGCAGCTATTGCGGCTGTTAGTCGTGGTGAGTACAGATTTCATTATTTTTCTACGATTACTTTTTATAGTGTATAGAATATGTATTATATTATGCAAAACAAATGTTCATAGGTTTACATGTTTTTGAGACCATGTTTGAAAAAGAAACTGTTTTTAAGAAATCTCATTCACATGTGTTTATGTATACCAATTTTAGGTGGATTGATTTCATTAAAAAAATATTTTGTCATCAATAATACATAATTATGATGTAGAATGAGTGTATTGTAGATGGCTATTAAACTTTTAGGTTTACCTGAATAAAGTAAAATATTTAAGTACTAGAATCAATTTATTTTTAAAATAATGAAACTCTTGGGAAATACATAAGGTTTTAGTGCTTCACTGATACGCTAATTCTAATTTGTAATGAGTGTTTGGCTGGAAAAGAAATGGTGATTTGATGAAACTTTTGTTTATGATCCAGATCTCAGGAAATCAGAAATTCAGTACAGATTACTTACAGGATCTTATTTAAACTGATCTTTTCAAAATGCTTTTCTTGTGTTTGATCCTTACGTTGAAAAATTAATTCCTTGAGCTTTAGTGAAAATGTAAATCTGTATTAATTGTGGTTCGTTTTATGATAACTCACTGAGAAATGGTAATACCAGGCAAAATTGAGGAGCTGACAACATTAAAATTTAATGTTTGACATTCCACACGTAAAGGCTTAATTATTCTGATGGTGTTGTATGTTGTAATCATTTTACACTTAAAGACCTTTAATTATTGAAAAATGTTATGATTCAATGTAAAATGACTTTAATCTCAAGGATTGAATTCAAAATTATGTGCCGAGATTGTATTTAATGGAAAAAAAAAAAGAAGTATTTAAATGTAGTTGCATTTAAGTTTCTCCGTACATGGATCTATGTTAAAAACACACAATAGTAAATTGTTTTAAAGTGATAAAAACAATAATGGATAGCATAACCACTGATGAAAAACCCTTTTCACTGAGGTAAAGTGTGGTGAAAGACATTTACATTTTCAATGCTTCTGTGATTAATTTCCATATTCACTTTGGCAAGCAAGCCCCCCAGACTTACCAATATCTTTAGATGGGAATTATGGTTGTAATGTTTTATTGGCAGAAATTTTGATGTGCTGGTGGTGAATCTCAATTGGTAACTTGCATTGTTGCACTTGCAACAATGTTTTCATTAAATGGATTCAGTATAATCTCTTGGAGAAATTTTTATCTTTTGGGAAATAATACTCCACCAATTTTATTTTTAGGGTGCAAGTGCAACATTATACTGTCCAAAAAAATCATGATTTGAATAATAGTGTCTTCTTCAACCAAATTTTTCTCAATATATTCATCAGTAGTGAATGCAAACATATCAAAATTTTTACTTGAAAGCAAATAATTCAAATATAATATGAAGGTTCTAAATAAAGGCATGCATTTTTTCATTAATATGAGAGGTTATCTCTAAATTTGAAGTAAAGATGATTTCATTGTAAAAAAATTTCTTCTGAAAATTTTTTAAATATTTTTTCTTTCTCTTAAACTATATTCCTTATACTACTTCTCTCTGTATTCATAGTCACTACATAGTTGTTCCACATAGCAGTATGCCAAACAGATCCCAAAAGAGTGACATCAATTTGCTGTGGCTTGACCTTTGTTGGTCTGGTTGGTGATTGAGGATGACGCCATTCACTGGACTTCCGTTTTGTCTCTGGTGTGTAATACAAAAACAATTGAATTAAGGAACCCACACCTTTTTCTATGTAGTGCAAACAAAAATTCCAAAACTGAGATCCCATTTGGATTTGTGACATTCCTAACATGTTCAAACCTTTCTGAAGCCTAAATGGTTATGAACAATGTTACCAATAACAGCTGAACATCGGATCAGCTTGAAACATCAGGAAAAAGAAGGCCCAAGTCCGAAATTGTTGAGTGATGATCTTTTCTGAATTCCTCATACAAGTTTCAAAAAATCCTTGGCGATTATCAAGGGCCTCCTTGAACGTTCATCATGTACGTTAATTCTGTTATTTCTAAACCTTTCACACAACATTTTCACTGTATAGAGCAACGTTTTAATGGTTTAAAAAACATATCGCTGTACATATTTCACAGTCGGCTGCAACATCGATTATCCTTTTCATTTTATAACATAATAACTCGCATGTAATCAAAAATACTACTATGCAACAACTTGCAGACAACAATGCAGTGTGTACATTACTAGCATGGCCATGAACAACACAAGTTTGCCAACCTTAAGGAGAGAAATTTCCCAGAGGTCTATTTCAGAGATGTCCCTCAAAGTATTTGTATAATGTTTCTTATAAATTCACCTTAAAGTTATTAAATGTAAAAAAAATACATCGGCTAAATAGGCCCACAACATGCACTCATTATTCTGGATAAATATTCAGAATGGCGTTTATCGTAGAAAAATATTAATTCATTTTGCAGTTTCAGTAACTGTGTTAACTTTTCCCTGTAATAACAATAGTGACTTTTGTATGGAAAAGATTTTTTTCTGTTAGCCCATTTCATCACATTGTTTGAAACAGCCTATTCTGTAAAGATCGACTATCAATAAAATTAAAATCATTTTTACTGAGCTTTGCTAAGAATTTGAGACTTTCCAGCATATTTTTTATGGAAAGAGCATGTCTGTGAAGGAAGCAGTGCCTCCATGCCCACCCTTAGTATAATGACGATCTTTGGGTTTTTTTTTTTTTCCCAGAAATCCATTGTTCTTCTCTATTTTATCACCTTTGAATTATCACTATATACAGCAATACATTTTGTCTTACTTATGTCATAGTTTTAACTTCATAAAAAGACATTGTCCTGTTACTTGACCAGATATTGATTTGCAAAATAACATTTTCTTTGAATGAACTGTCCCTATTGTATTCATATCTCGCAAAACATAAGAACTGAAATGTTTGCCAAATCTTTTGATTCATTACATTGAATACTAAAATCATAATTTAAATAACTGTCATTGTACAATTTTGTCTTTTTACCAATGTATTCACTGGATGTAGGTAGCTCACTTTGTTTTTTCACAAATATAACCATTTTAATTAGAATCTAATTAAAAGTGGCTGCACAGTAAAAAACCAAAACCTCTATGAAACTAAAAGGAAATACTTCAATCCCTTATACCACTAATGCTGCTAAAAACACATGTTCAAATGCATGATATGCATTTCGAAAATGAAGCTCACAGGAAATATTATGCAAGTAGACCAAATTGAACAATGTAATGTCACGTTGAAACCTGTAATTTGCTCATGTTTGTTTATTACATACATCATGCATGTTCATAACTGTTGTGCTATCAACACAACTAAATAGTAGTATATATATATATATATTTTTTTTTTTTTTTACTTTTTTGGGTTATGGGGTGAAAAGGTGGAGAATTACTGCACGAAACCTTTCTTACTATTTAATCATGCACTATATTGCCCGATTCGCTTTTAATGTTGACGGGTGGCCTGGCAACATCAGTAAAACCATCTGATGTCCATTTCATGAGCATGCTCATCAAAAGAAGGGCATGCCACAGTTCTTTAACATCTAGCAAGTATTAATTAATAGTTTTTTTACTTATCATGATATTACTCTCTTACATAAAGAAAAAAGGTTGAGTCTTGATTTGTATGTACCATCAGTCTTGATTTGTATATATAATTTACTTTTACGTCGTTAATCTGAGAGAGAATTTTTTATATGTATGTGTGTGGTGTATGAATCAATGTAACATGAAAAAAGTAAACAAGTTTCTACTAACTAATTCAGTTCATCATTGATTTAACTGAGAATTTCATTCATAATCATTAGGTAACCCAATTCAGTAATTATGTAAATGTGGCTATATTTATGAATATATAAAGGATCCAGGACTCTACTTCCTAATTACATATTGGAGTGATTCAGGAGGATTTGGGAACATCTGTTCAAAAGCATTTTATTTAGTAATGGCTAATGAAAAGTTTCACCCAGATTTCAGTTTGCCTGGTGAAATAAAGTCATAAGGTGTAAACCTGATTATTTCTTACGTTTTTCACTTGAAAAATGTAATATGGATTCAGTACAGTTTATTCCATACTTTTTATGACATCTAACAAAAGAGAAAAATTTCAGTTGTATAACCAATTTTTTTAGGTTTACAGTATTAAAACTTAGTAATAAATTTAGTTGTAAGAAAATTGAAGTAGTAAATCATAGATAAAACAAAAATCAACTTTTAAAAACAAATTATTAAATAAAATTTTAATAGAAAAATGTTACGAATTTGTAACTGCTATAATCAATGGGCCTTTCATATTAAAACAATGTGAATTACTTGCAATGCTTGAAAATTTCTCATTGATGGAACACAATACATTTCATGAATGAAATTAGATAATTCTTAGATGAAAAAAATTGTTGGTAAATTGGATCCAGATTACTGGATGAAATGAAAAAGAAAACTAGCATAAAAGTAGACACACATGATAAACTGAACGCTCACGTTCTGAGTGCTGTTGTCCTCATTAAGAAATGTGAAAAATATCATTAGATTAGCGATAGTAAATGTAGGAAATAATATTTATACATAAAATGAAATTCAATCTTGCCAACAATTCATCTGTGTTCTCTTTTCTAGCACTTTTTGGTCATTAAATCATCCTTGGAAAAAATTATTATTCGTTTTGAGGTAATTAAAGATAAAATGTTAAAATATTTTAAGATAGTCATGTCTGTGTTATTTAAGAAGGTCACAGTTGTTAACAGTTAACAACTGATGACCGAAAGTGCTAGAAAAGAGAACACAGATGAATTGTTGGCAAGATTGAATTTCATTTTATATTTATATAAATATTTTATACCAACTGTGCCATGCTTAAAAAACTTAATGTATGGAAATAAGTTCAAAAGTACATCATTGTCAGTGGTGAATTTTTTTAACATTTATTATAAATTATTTGTTATTTATAGTTTATTAATATAAAATAAATGTTGTGCAGTAAATTTGCATGAATTCAAGGAAAGTTAGGATACAAATTTATAATTGTAATTAAGCCACTGGTTTTGTATGGTTTGGAGACATGGGTTCTGACACAAAGAAAGATGAGGATGTGCTGCATATTTTGGAGAGAAAAATATATGGGTCAGTTTGTAAAATTTGAGAGTAATCAGGAATTGCAGGACATTTTTGCCATGCAGGATATTACTTGCGAAAATTAGGTGAAAAGGTTGAGTTGGCTAGGATATTTTGGAACAGATGAACGATCCACAGGGATATAAAATGAGTTTATAGTTGAGGATTAAGGATGTGGAAGATTTAGCAAGGATAAATGTTACATGATGGAGACAACAGACGGTGGATAGGGAAGAGCACAAGTCTAAATGGGCTTTAGCGCCAAGTACTAGATAAGTAAGCAGTATATAACTTATTTTTTTTATGAAATGCACAACATTTGTACATGTTGTTTTAAATTTTGCAGAGGTGGTTTCATCTGATTGATTTCATTTTTGAAATGAAAATATCATGGTCTTAATAAGGAATTTAAAGATTTTTTTTTTGCCATCTCAAAAGTATATCATAGATTGTGTCGTCTGACATTCTTAAAAATGTTGAAAAAATATTTTCTTATTTAAAAACCAAACCTGTTTCTATGGTAACTTTTGAATATAGTAAGCAGAGTTATTTTTGTTTAAGCTTTGTATTTGAAAGCACTTATGTTGTAAAACCTTTGAGTACAACATGTTATGTTTTCTACATAACCAGTAAATTTGTAATATCTTATCATCCAAGTAAACTATTGTTTGAGCTGTTTTTGTCATTTATCAGTTTCAAGTTTTTAAATTTGTTATACAAAGTTATTTTACACCTAATTTAGATTTATGATTGTTGCTATTAAACATACTACTTTTTTTTTTTTAGCATATTGGAGGTGGCAGCATAAATATGTGTTGCCAAGACGTTCAACCATAGCACCTTTTCTTCAGTTTGCAACTGCCTCGATGGTAGTTTTTTATGCCTTGAATCACTTTAAGATCAGTAAGTTGATTATTTGTATTGACATTTGTTCAGTCCATTCTTTTTTTGTTGTTTAACATAAATATATTCGTTTCTTACTCCTCTTATCTCAATTTAAACAAGTTTGTTTATATTATATTGCTGCTTAGTTGCCAGCTGAGATTTATGTATTATGTCTAACAGTATTATTGTAGTTGTAGAAGTTATTCTTTATTCATTCATGACACATTAGCCATCACTAACAGTTAAACTATCTATTCAACATTACAGTATAATAAAGGATAAAGTAGTGTGATTAAATTATATTAATTAAAGCCAGTGAATCGGCAACATAAATGTTGATCTGATGTAACAAGAGATTATGTGAATCAACATTTTTTGATTTGGTCTGCTGAACAATGGATGTGTGAACTGATATGACTTTCAAGTCGTATTATTCAAAACTTTAAAATAATTTACAGCGAGAGGAATTGATAAGAGTTGCCATCTTTACAATGATTTGGGCTGCACACTGTATTCATTAAGCATTGTCATTATTCTATCTATCTTTATTTCATTTATAATACTAAGGATGTATATTACTTTGTTCTTAACTTATTATGGATAAGGACAAATTTTTAAAGCAAAGAAAAGGACAATTAAATCTACTATAACAAGAATCGGTACATTTATTGATAAGTTTGATGTTTCAAAAAATAAGTATGCACTACAAATCAAGTTGAGAAATTTTCTTGATTTGCATGGAAAATAATCACCTTGAAGCCGACTGATAATGATGATGTCCTCTCAACAGATCGTATTCAAGTTAAGATGATTTATCTACCATTGAATAAAAGTTGCAATATCTGATCAATTAAAATATCTAAGTCAATTTAAATTCAAGGATTAACCAAATCCAACTACAGCCAATTGAATTGCCAATATTTAAAGGTAATGTCTTACTTAGATTGGTAACATTACTATCAACATATTTAATGATCTAATACATATGAGTGATAAAGTTGCTAGCTGTTATTAAGAATTTGCCAGTTACAAATGGAAATTATGTAATCGCATTAGAACTATTAAATAAAAGATTTAATAATAAATATATAATTATTTTTCATAATGCTGACCATATTTTAAAATTAAATGGTTTAAAGAGAGAATTTTTAGACACTTTGTCCAATTTCATTACTAAAGTATCACCTTATGTAAATGCTCTTGAGGTACTGAAAATACCAATTAATATTTTTGAATTTATTGTAATTCAATTTTTAGTTTTCAAAATTTAATTATAAGATCTTTAAAAGGTGAAAGGAGAAACTATTAAAGAATTTCCAAATTTCAAGATT
Source organism: Zanna intricata (assembly GCA_010016005.3). Taxonomy (NCBI): domain Eukaryota; kingdom Metazoa; phylum Arthropoda; class Insecta; order Hemiptera; family Fulgoridae; genus Zanna; species Zanna intricata. Next base: position 27,318 of record JAAAKQ030063805.1, read on the forward strand.
TACTAAGTTCCTCCACTCAAAACAACAGATTCTTGAGAGAACACCAACCCAATAGGTCAACATTCTAAATATGGAAAATAACACAAGGAAGTTAACAATAAATCCAAATCTTTTACTAAGTGAGCTATTAGAGATAGCTCATTAAATTATTTCCATTTAAAGAAAATAATTTTAATGGTTATTTAAAATTTAATTTACAGCAATGTGTATTGTGCAATTCAAATCATAATTTACAACAATATTTTTTAAATTTATCTATTGATGATAGAAGAAACCTTTCAAAACATATTGTTTTAATTGTTTGTATAACAGCCATTTTGTTAATGAAAGTCGTTCTTCCATCCCATGTAACATTTACCTTACTTAGAAAACATAATATTCCTGTACACGTAGATAAGAGTATTGATTCTAAATCAAAGGACAAAGAATTTGAAACCAATAATTATAATTTAAACTGCAATTAAACAAAAACATAATTTTGTCTACTGCAGTATGTAGTGCCAATGATTTTATGGTAATTCTCATGCATGTCGTCAAGTGAATTCTTGTACACATGATTTTGCCTGCCTTGCCATTTTGAAATAAATTGCTCATTAAAGATTTCCTATTATCCAAGAGACTAAATTAGAATTTATAGTTAACGGTTGTATTCCAACTAATGTTAAGTACAACAATTCTTCTACATCATTTCTTTCTTGTAAAGATTCTACAGACCTCTAATATAATCAAGAAATTTTGTAGGATTGAAGAAATTAACATATGTTTTCTATGATTCAAACTTATAACTTATACTATAGCATGATTCGCCAGATCAGAAAATAACTCTATGAACTACCAATATTATTTGTTGACAATTCAGTTTCATCTAATTTATTGTGTTCAAAATAAAAATTGGCCCCTCTAAAACAAATAATGTTAACAAGACTTGGAACTATGTAGCTGTTTGTTACTCACTCGCTTATTAATAAAGATATACAAGGTCTGTTTAAAAAATATGTAGACTATTTGAATTGCTCGGGCCCAGTTGGTTGCAGGGAAATCCGCTTAGTGTCACCTTCTTTGTACAGATCAGCTGATTAGAAGGCAGTTCAGAAATATCATTGTTTTTTGCTTAGCTATGCAGTTGTTTGTGAAGTGCTGTTCGTGTCATATGGCGGATTTTACAAGTAAATTGAATGAGCAAAGAGTTGCTGTGAAATCTTGTGTTAAACTTTGAAAATCTGCAAGTGAAACTTTTGATATGGTCAAGACAGCTTACGGCGACAATGCTATGAAGCGTGCAATATGTTTCAAGTGGCATGCACGTTTTAAAGATTGCCGTCAGTCTATTGAAGACGATGAGCGTCCTGGATGTCATTCCACCTCAACTGATGACTCGCACATCGACAAAATCGATACCATGGTTCAGGCAAATCGATGTCTTATCAGAAAGCTTGCTGAATAGTGTGATATAATTGAAAATAGCATCGCATTGCTGCAAAATTTGTTCGTCTGATGACGGATGACCAAAAAGCCCATCGCATCCAAAACTTCTTATTGGGTGTACAGTTATGACATCAAAACAAAGGTTCAATCGTCCCAGTGGGTGGGTCAAACATCTCCCAGACTGAAAAAAGCTTGCAAAGTTCATTCCAAGATCAAAGTGATGTTAGTTTTCTCTGATGCTGAGGGTGTTGTCCACCACAAGTACCTCCCCAAAGGCTCCACAATGAACCAGACTGGAGTGGTGACTGACTGGTTTTCTTATCAAGACAACGCTCCAGCCCATTCAGGCCTCAAAATTTGTGAGTTTTTGGCCAAACACTCCATCACTTCTTCCCACCCACCCTACTCACCTGACTCACTCCTTGTGATTTCTTCTTGTTTCTCAAACTTAAAACATCTCTAAAAGGAAGAAGATTTGAGACTATACCTGAGATGAAGGCAAATGCGATAAGAGCTGAAAAGGCGTTAAATGACTGTTTCCATAAGTGGAAACACTGTTGGATAAAGTGTGTACGTCGGAGAGAGGAGTACTTTGAAGGGGACCCAGTTATATGTTTATACTGATAAGATTCTGATAAACTTCATCAGAAGTTATGAAGTAAAATTTTATACTGATAAGATTCTGATAAACTTCATCAGAAGTTATGAAGTAAAATTTTATGTATGTAATTTAATAGGCATATAAGGAAGTCATATATGATAGTCATTTCAATATACGATATATCAAAAATGCATTTGAAATAATTGTATTAGATAATTTAATAAGTTGAATGCTTTGCTTGATTTACCAATACAATTGATTTACCAATAAGGTTTCTCATTCAACAATTGATTTTTTCATTAAATAAATATTTTTAAAAAATATTGTATTCCTTTAATAATTATTTTAAAAAATAAATTTTTCCTTTATTACAAATGTTATTGTAATTCAGTGTTCAAATAAGCAAACATCAATTAAAACAAAAAGAGGCAGCTTTCAATAATAAGATTAGTAATGAAAACCACAACAGGTAACTTTCAAGTAAATATT
>JAAAKQ030063817.1:0-15705 GCA_010016005.3 Zanna intricata
TATGCCTGAAAACGTTTTGTTAGCGAGTTACGGCTAGCGAAAGATTTCACCCGGTTTTCATATATATATATATATATTTAAATTTACGTACTATAATAACATAGAAAGTACTGTGTAAAGCTTAATTTTTTGATTAAGTTGTTTCGTAAGATATAACTATTCAAAACAAAGTTTTTCTATTATAAAGCATGGTATAAATTTTATTAATACTTCTGAATTTTATTGGGTAGTCATTCTCTAAGCCTGTCATGGCATTAATAAGTAATTTAAAAATATTTTAATTTAAAGAAAATCTAAACATTTAAATTGCTAGTCGTAAAATTATTCAATTGCTTAATAAAAACTTCAAAATAGAATATTAATAAGAGTTATTTGAACATTTTCTGCATAACTCAACGTAAAAATATTTAAAATAATATTAATCGTCAATATACTACGCTTACAAATCTAATTTAAAAATAATTTTTTATGTATTTATAAAAGTACGCAATTTCAGCAATGTATAAACATAGTAATATTATTTTGGCAGTCTACCAAAATTGTACACCTGATCTTAACTACAACCACTCACGTGTTAAATATCTAATGGGTTTCTAACTTTAAAGTTGAAAGGAAAACAGTTAAAATTATTTAAATCTACATCTGTTCTGTTATTATTTATTTTTAATCGTAAATTTCTGTTTATTTTTTATGTTGAAGATATTAAATCAGGATTAGTATATAATTACTTGAATTTTTAATAGAGTTTTATAGTTTCCTTAATCTATGCACGCCTTAAGTATTAATTAACCCAGACTTTTTAGAATTTTGTTACTCATTAATTGTAGTAATGAGGTACTAATTTTTGGAGATGTTAAATGTATTCAAAAATTCAGAAAAAAAATTATAGAATCAAGATTAAAATTTATTTAAAAAAAAAATTATTTATAAATACACATAAAAATGTGTAAGAATGTAACATTCTTCTTTAAATATTAACTTAAGTCTAGTTATACTTCCTTGTACTTTGTCGTTCTTGTACGAAGTACTAGGAAGTATTGTAATCGGGAAAAACTTGTGTTTTCTCATTTTAACGGAAATATCTGTTTTGATCGTCCCTGAATCCATTTTGACTGGTTTCGGTGTGACGTCTGTACGTACGTAACTTAAAAACCGATTTGCCGTAGAATGTTGAAATTTTGGATTTAGGACTATTGTAACATTTAGTTGTGCAACTTCTTTTTTGATTGCAATCCAGTTGACCAAAAGTGTCCAAAAAATGCCCAAAATCCAAAAAAATTGGATTTTGGTTTTTTCTTAACTGCAGTAATAAGCCATCATTTAAAGAGTTTATCAAGCGTATATCATGATACCAATGAAAATAAGTTCAACTTATTTTCATTGGTTCCAGATTTATAGCCAATAAAATTTTAATTAATGAAATATTTGGATCTTACAAAGGTACACTTCGGTTCGAATCAAACTTTATCTCCTTTTTTTAACCTTGTATTTTTTTAAAATTTATATTTATTGATTTATTAATTAGTATTAACCTCTAATTGTAAAAGAAATTTATGATACGAGTAAATAATAGAAAAAAAAAAAAAATCAAAGTTATTAATAAAATAAAATTTATGTACTTTTTATTTGAAAAAATATGTATATGTAATTTAATAGGTGTAATTTAATAGGTAATTTAATAGATCAGCACAAGATTGGGCATCCTTCCCCAATCCTTGAAAAAATTTAGTTAGAAAAATCGTTGTTCTTAATAAAATGAGAAAATGAACCCTTAGGAGGATGATGTATCTCAGAAAAAAATAAATTGAATTTGAAATTGAATTTTTGTTGTTTTTTGTTAGTTTATGACTGATTTTGTTTCAAGCAACTTCTTAGCTTGAGTTTACTTACTATAGTAATACAAAATATTTATTATTTAGCTTAATATTTCCAACTGTTTTTTTTAAAATTATTTAAAAACTTTGAATATTAGAAAAAAGTCGAGGTATGCATCATAAGGTCATAAAAATCTAATTTAAGCAAAAAAGATAACAAACAAATTACATATATTTCCAAACTATCATGTAGACAATATCATGCATTCCTTTAGAAACCTCTTTTAGTCTTGTTACATGGGAAAGGTTTATATGAAATAACGAGAGAAACTTTTTCTACAATGTAAAACAATCATCGAAATTTGTAATCTTTTTAAGATAGAGGCTTGAAAATAAATACATTTTATTTTCTTATACATTTCACAATAAGTTTTCTTCAATAATAAACAGTATGTGTTCGTTGTTTGTAGATGATTTTTAAACTTACCTAGAACTTCAGTTACTGCAGAGGGGCAATACACAGAATTATGAACAACTCCAAAAGACAATAACCCGTTTAGAACCGTGGGATAAAACGACTGGATTTCCACCTTCCCCGGAGAAAACGAAATGTATTTGCTTTTTACTGAGGGATCATGTTGACCCTCAATTACTTGTATAGTGAATTAGTTTAATCATGCACCCAGGTTAGATTGTGTTTTAACCAACGACTAAGGTGGGTAACATATTTAAAGGAGCTGAAGGTAAAATGTCTAATAATGGTAAACATGCTGGGAGTTCTATGTAATACTCGTTGAGGAGCTGATCGAGTACGCATGTTGCGCTTTTGTCGAGCTCTGATCCGTTCCCGCTTGGACTAAGGCTGAGTGGTTTATTTGCTCGCACGATCCAGTGCTCAGAATGCTCGATGTAGTCTAAAGTCATTCATTGGTCCCTCTTGCTACAGGTGCGTTTCTTTCAAGCCCAATAATAAGTCTTCTAATTGACAGTGGTGAGAGATGGCTCACTATTTTACCATTTGGTATAGACGAAACCAAATGATTTACATCGTATGTACCTCGTATTAAAGCACACCCAATTCATTGGGACTTTTGATGTGTTGTTTTCCAATCCGCATCTTAATTGATATCAGGAATAGCTGAAGTATCAGAGCTCATCGCCTTTTCTTGTTTCTAAATATACAATTACCGTTCTTACTGTTAATGTAACCACTCTGGGAAGCCTTCTTTCGTAAATTATTACTTTTGTCTTTCGATATCATAAAAAGTATACAAGTCCGGTTATCTTATAAGAAAATAATGTTATAATATCGTAAATAGTATAAATTCTGATGCTTTCGTTTATACAGTCGCCTATAGACACTGTTGGTTGTGCTTTTGTAGTTGGCAAAAGGTCATACGTGTTTGGCCTTCCCAGCATGGTCAGTGTTTCAGTCTCGAAGCTGTATGCTATTAATAAGGTCTTAAGTAAAATTAGCCCAATATTTGAATACCTACTTGTCTATTCAGATTCCATGGGTGCCTTCCAGGTGATTAGTAACACGTAATCCAGATACCTTGCTGTCTGTGAGATACGGTCTATTATTTTTTAAATGATTAGGCGTAACAAAGAACGAAGATTAGTCTCAGCCATGTTGGTATTTCAGGCAATGAGCGTGCTGATGGTGGGGCAAAAGAGGCTTGTTTGTAGCCTCCTTTCACTAACCGCGTTATTTCGGACGATCTTTTGTTTTCTTAAAAGGGTGGTTGGTGACAATTGGCAAAGTGATTGGAATGCTACCATCAGTAGTTTATTTTGGTCCAGTTTAGACTGTATCACCGCTCTTCATGCAGGAATAACCATCGAGACGAGATTATTATTTATCGTTTGTGAATAGATTCAATGGATATCTTATGATTCAGACCGATACAACTGTTTCTGTTCGCTGTGACTGCCAACTAACGATACCCCACATCATTGTGGACTGTGTCTCTTATGCGCTATTGTGTCGGAAATTTAAATTAGAAGCTAACATCCAAACTACTTAGGGACCAGTATGACGATTTTATCAAATGTCTTGTTATTTATGTATTAGATTGTTTAGTAATTATTGTAATGTATTTTTAGTGTTTTATATCTTGTTTTAGATTTTTCCTGTTTTTCCCTTTGATATTGGGTTTTTTTGTTGTTAATTCTATTTGTTTTATGTTAGTGTTATTTAGCTTTTATATCCGTGATACTTAGCGGTGGTGTTTTAAACTAGTTTGTTTGTTACAGAATATAAGTAACAGCAATTATAAGCAGAATATAAGCAATGTACTGCTTCCGGCTCTAAATCTTCGTTGTGCACTTCAAAATAGCAAGAAAGAAAACAAATCTTTATGGAGCTTAGAATTGCAGTACTGTTTTTTTTTTTACAGTTATTACAATTTTTTTCTTTTTTTTTACTATTTTACTAAAATGAAAGAAATGCTTGTTTTTGAAGAGTTACATTTTTAAAATAAGAAGTTGAGCTTTGTAAAAGCTCGTTCTTTTACAGCGCTATTACATTCTTAAAAGGTTTTGTAAAACCATGCGGCTGCCTTAATAATTTTAAACTTGCTACTTCAATACAAAAATGTTTTAAAATTTATAGTGACCCAAGATAGAAAATGTTTCTAAAGACACCACACTGAAAGCCATTTTAATGACACCTCTGAAAAAAGTAATTAATAAAGTAAGTTTTTAATTTTCATAACAAATACTTCCAAATTAATATAAATTTTTTTTTAACGAAATCCAAATCATAATTTTAAAATAAATTATTTCCTTATTTGAATGCAGACTACCCAGTGAATCAGATAGTAAATTCTGACAACAAAGTTGTAATACATTTCTGGCAATGGCTATACATATATATATATATATATATATATATATACATATATTTATATTGCTAATTTATTATTTTGGAAAAGTAATTATATATGAAAATGTTACCTAATATTTTTTTTTTTTGGGATGTGGTAATTTATAATCATTATAATGGGGGGAAGGGAGGGATGATTATTATAACAAAATGTTTAAATATAAAAAGAATGTTGAAAGACTCAAAAAATCGTTCCTGTTTCCCCACCACCAAAATCACCTTCCAAGAATATTTTGTGTTTTTTCTACGTTCAATATGTTAAAGGAAGATACTAAAGAAAATTCTACTAATAAATATATAATCAAAATAATGTTATCAAAAATTTTTTTTTTGGGGGGTTGCGGGGTGTATTATGATGAAAGTTTTTTATAATATTATTACTAAAATTTTACTAATCAAATTTTTAATATTATTAATAAAATGGTTTTTAAAAATTCAAAAAAATCGTTATTTTTCAGCTTTAACATTGCCCCTCCCTGAATATTTCCCGTCAAAGGGTGATTTTTTTTGCGTGAAGTACTACATACTACATTAAAAAATATGCAATAAGTAAAAAGATTGTCTTCTATTGATTTTTGTGGAAGGGGAATTTAGGGGTAAATTTTTTTTCTTTAAATGGTAAGATAAGCATTCAAACATGTATTGTGCAAGCTTAATATAAACTGGGACTATTTTTGCGAAATTTTGAGAAAATTTTTCAAAGAATGCAAAGAAACCATCTACTCCATCTCCGGAGATATTAAGCCCAAATATTTAACGATTAATTGACCCATATGCACGAATCACTGTATAAACTTCATAAATAAGATCAAAAACTCGTAAGATCAAAATCGGTTTATTCAGTTAAGAGTTATTATGATTCAAACACGTACATATGCATACGAATATTAGCCCCCTCCTTTTTGTTTTTTTTTTGATTTTTGGGGTCCCTGGATTATGAAACGTCGAAAAACGAAGACAATGAAGACACGCATACCCATTCTTTTCTTTTCTTTTTACAACATAGTTGTAGGGCTATTACGTCAGGAAAGTAAAAAAGGATCTCAAAGCGTTTTTATCAACTCGCTCTCTCCTTTTTTATCAATATAATAATTTGTTTTTATCAATATAATTTGATAATTTGTTTTTATCAACATTAGCCCCCTCCTTTTTTTGTTTTTTTGGGGTCCCTGGGTCATGAATCGTTGAAATATGAAGACATCCCACACCCAATCTTTTTTTTTTACAATATAGCTGTAGGACTATAACGCAAAGAAGTTAAAAAGGATCTCAAAGCGTTTCTATCAACTCAACGCTCTCTTTGACCTGGATTCTTTAGTTTCCTTTGATTATCATACTTAAAACACAACAAAAGAATTGTTTTTCACACTGATTGATCTTTATAATATAAGAAATTATTTTTTTTATTTATTATTGTAAACGGATCATTTTTTTTGGAATCCAATTTTTTATTTATTTAATTTTTCAGTAATAATTTCTCTTGAGTTGATTTATTTTTAAGTTGGTTCACCTTATACTAATCAATTAATTTCTTCCTTGCTGTAAAAATTGACTCATTAATCAAAGACTATCTATGAATAGAGCGTGGTAAAAACTTGTATAAAATAATTAATTTTATGAAAAATAAAACAAAAACCAAGCCTCCGGTATTATTAAATTTATATTTTTTAATCACTTCTATATTATTGGTCTATTTAAAGTTTTTTAAAATTTTTTTAAAAAAAGTAATGGGTAGACCGCGAAAGAGGTTTATTTACTTGGAAGTTTATTGGGGTGAAGAAGTGAATAAATGTAAGAATTAATTAAGCGATCAATTTTACCATAAGAATGGGTTATAGACATAGAAGAAGATTCATTTTTAAGACTCATATTATTAGATCCAACTATAATAGATTTTCTATCTACAATTCTATATAAGCATTCAGTACTTCGCTTTTTATTACTTTAGGACCAAATTAAATCTGTATTAATAATATAATTTATTTTCTAATTAATAACCGAATTAACATGATAGTAAGTATTTTTTATTTTTGTTTTAGAAGTATTTTTTTATCTATTCATAAACATTCTTTGTTTGAATTAAAGGAGAACTTAGTTCTTAGTTGAATATGTTAGTACTATAGCTTGAAAAACAAATTAATTTTATTTTAGCGCTTAAGTCAATTGATTTGAGAGTAAATTCTCTTGTAAATTTCTCAAGAATGAATTGAAAAGAGGGCGAGCTTTTCAAAATAAAAGGGCGGAAATTGCGGGAGTATTTACTAGAAGAATACCTAACGTGGAGGGTGCTTCATCTGTGTTGTAGATTGCTGTAGGGCAAAATAACGCAAGCTTACTTTCCATTCATAGCCGGGCCTGTTTGCTCTCGTACCGAACGGGGTCTGTACAATCGCTTTAAGCTTTAAGCTTGACTCGAACTATATACTTTACTGTGCTACACAACTTTCTTCCACGGGATGAGCGTACGACGGGTACAACGTCGTCGCTGACAGTTTACTTTCAAAACAAGCTTCCTTCCTTCCTGTAAATCATGAAACCTCGCTCTTTCTTTCTTTATATCTCATTCTCTCCTTGCATACAATGACAGAATTCAAATTCTTGGTAAGCTCCAGAGTAAAGACGAAAGTGCGTTTATGGATTTTCTAAAGTCTTGCATCATTGTTTTTTTAGTGTTTATTTATCTCTGTTTATGCGAAAATAGATACCGTTATCCTTTCTAAAAGATAACGTTTTAACAATAAAAGAGAATGTTTTCCCATTATTCCTCCAACTTAAGATTAATTACAAATAGCGATAACATTTTTTTTTAAACATAAGCACAAATTAACTTTCTTATAACATTTTTACTGTTCCATTGTGGTTTATTTTACAAAATGCTCAATTCATGTGTTCTTCTAGGTTTCTTTCAGTTAGATGTATTTTGGCTTGTGAAGGATTGAATGTAATCCTGATTTTTAATATTATGAAGATTTATAAAGCTGTAACATTGTTTTATTAAAAAAAAATTACTAATTGTAGTAAATAAATAAAAATGATAAATTATAATGTACAGATTAATATTAAAACATTTAATCAATTTTTAATTTTTTTAAACAAAACATTAATTACATTTTTTTTAAATTTAAAATGTTCTTTTTTCAGAAAAAATTATAAATTTTTTTTTTAGGAATTTTCTTAAATCAACCATTCATTTATCTTTTACTCAGATTCATCTAATTTTATTAATAAGAATAAAAAAAAGATTTTAATGAAATTTGTCAGTACATAAAGTTCTAATTTCAAAACCGGTTGGTTTTTAAAAACAGCTCATCTATTGGATAGAAAAAAATATAATGAAAATTTTATATGAGACCACTAATTACCTAGATGTTTCATAATTTTGGTAACAAAATAATCTGCTTGTACAAGAACATGAATCAATTTTATTAGAAGGAACTTCTACCAACTACATTATTATTTCTGAATTAATTATTGTGAATTAAATGTTAAAAATATTATCTTTAAATCTTCCCTAGTTAAGTTTAAAATATCTGATATGGACACTACATTACTTCCTTGTACGCCAGTTAAATTATATATACACATTTAAAAGAAAATGAAAAGTACATAACTTTTTTTTTCATTAACAATTTCTGATATTTTTTCATTTTTCTTATTGTTATTATTGAATTATTTTTTGTGGTAAACATTTTCTAAAAACAGATAATAATAATAATTATTAATAAATCAATATATGTAATTAAAAAAAAGGAGATGAAGTATGATTCGAATCGATGTGCCTTCCTTTTATAAGATCTAAATATTTCATTAATTAAAATTTTATTTGGCTATTACTCTGGAACCAATGAAAATAAGTATCACTTATGAGATTACTTATTATCGTTGAAAAGCTCTCAATCAGGGCTTCCTAATGCAGTTAAAAAAAGTTCAAAATCGATTCTTTTGAATTTTTGGGACACTTTTGGTTCAGTCGATTGAAATCAGAAAAAGGAGGTGCAAAACTAGATTTTAAGTAGTCCTAAATCCAAAATTTCAACATTCTACGGTTAATCGTTTATGAGTTATGCGAGATATGTACATACAGATGTCACATCGAAACTAGTTAAAATGGATTCAGGTATGGTCAAAATGAATATCTCCTTTGCAATCTTAAAATCGAAATTTTTCGCGATTTTACAACGCTTCCTTGTCTCTACAAGGAAGTAAAAATTAGTAAACTAGCTGTCAAAAATGAAATATTTATTTATATTTTATAAAAATAGGTTTTTTAAATTTATTTATACTACTTTTTAAGGATTACTTACCATTTTGTTTTTTATTATTATAATATGATAAGATTATTATAATATTATATTGATTATAATTATAATTATAATTAAATAACTATTGATGATAATTTTATAAAAATTGAAATCTACATTTGTTTCATGATTAATAAATCTTCTTTCCTTTGTATTCTAATTTTCTTTCTTTGAACTAATGTATTTTTTATAATTAAAAAAAAAAATTACTTTCAATGAAATTGTAAAACCATTTGAATAATCTTAATAATTTCAAAATTATTATTTATTAACAAACAAACAATAATAATTTGAAATTATAGTGAGTTACTGCCTCGAAAGTATATTTTAACTATCTGCATTACTACTATGCCTACGTATAAAAGAATTCCATTAAAAAGATACAATAAATAAAAGATTGCTTTTTCGATATTTGGAGAAGGAGAAATTATATATATTTTTTTTAAAAGATAAGCATGGACGCGTGTACTGATCTAAATATAAAGAGGAGAGGGGCTTATATTAGCAAACTTTTGAGAAACTTGACAACAAAAACTATTTTCTCTCCTGAACCAATTGATTCCTAAAATTTTTCCAACAAAATGCCTCATATACATAAGTTTCTGTACACAATTTCATCAAAATCGGTTTATCCAATCCAAAATAATTAAGTTTAAAACACGCCAACAAATACGTTGGACCACGTACATAAGACCATTGTCCCCAAATTTTCTTTTTTTTTGGCGGGGGGAGGGTTTCTGGGTCATGAAACGTATATAAATGTAACCCCCACCCAAAAAAAAAAAAAAAAAAAACCTTCCTTCTTATTGCATTGATGTAGTGTGCTATGATGACAGAAAAGTAAAAGTGAAGGAGAAAATAACTACTATGATTAATTCTGTTTTATATATACTTATGAGCAATTCTAGCTGTTGTTTGTAGCAGCGAGAGTTTATTGCTGCGTGTGCGATATATTAGTGCAGTAATTTACGTATATATTAGTGCAGTAATTTACGGGGAGACTCAATTTGTATATATATATAAAATGGTATATGTGTATATAATGAAGATCTATTATAGATTTTTTTTGTTATGTGTATTATGATTAAGTATTTATTTTTTATTATCTGTTAATGTAGATATTAAATGGTATACAAGAATTATATAATTTATTATTCTTTATATTTTAATTTTTCACAAATTTTACTCATTGTTATTTATGTTATTTAGACGATGCGTTTCGTTATAAACATGTTGTAGATTGAATGTCAAAACTTAACGAACCATATGATCGGAAGTTGCGCATTTTCAGAGATCAGTCTTACTTAACTGTACAATGTTAAATAGGAAGATAGATGTTATAAAAAAACATCATTTTGTATAGTTTCACGTCAGGCTATTTATCAACTTCCTAAAGCTTTAAAAACAATATAGTTTGTAATGAATTGATGTCGTAATATTTTTATTTGTTGATATTTTAATGTTCAGTTTTTTTTTTTGATGTAATATGATAGAAAAAATTGCTAACAATTATATATTTTCTTAGAAAAAACAAAAATGACTGATTATTTTATTGTATTATATACGTATACTAAAAAATTATCGTTCCAGTTTGATTGGTTTTTAGATTATAAAAAAATAGGAAATTGTTGAATACTCTCGTCTTTCAATCAATTTCAGTTTGAATTATTTAAAATAGTAAAATTTTAATAGTAAATAATTGGTGATTATTAAAACGTTTAGTTTGATGTATCACACTATATTATAAATAAATTACATTCCATGTCAGATGTTTAATATTGTTTATTATAGATGGTTACGGTTTAATTGTTGTTTTATCCATTGTGGTTAATATTTGTCGTGTAATGATTAGCTATTCAGTCATCAATTATTTTGATACAGCTATTATTTATTTAATCTTGGTATTATGGTAATCCAATTGTTTCTTCTAAATTTTACATTAAAATAAACACGATGAAAGTTAAATAATGTATAAATGTATAATATAAAATTTCATGTTCATAAAAATAAATTAATTTAATTTTTAATTTATTTATTTATATAAATTTTCATTTAATGTTAAATCATTTAATTAAAATAAAACTGATGATAGGTTTTATTATATTAAAAAAAAAAATACGAAAATTATAGTTTTTTTAATAATTTTAAACAACCTTGAAAATGAACATGGATGATGAAAAAGATGAAAGTCGATATTAGAAACTAATTATAAATAAATATATATTTTTATATTAAATTATGGATTGTGAAATGTACCCAAATATCCATCAGAAATTTATAATGATAATAATTTAGTAATAATGAAATATATAATATTAAAGCGTAAAATAAAAAAAAAAAAAAACAATTATGGACAAAAAAAAATGGTTTGAGTCTAAGAAAGAATGACGTAAAGGTAAAATGTGAAGTAATTAATGAGAAAGGAAAATAGACATTAAAATGTAGCTTTTTTTTTACGAGATTAAGTGGTATATTTACAAAAAAAAAAAAAAAAAATAGTAATGAAAAGTTTAGGTAAAAAGCTAAAGAAACATATTAGAAATTATTGAATAAGGTTATTTTAAAATGAGAAAGCCGATTAACAAAAAAAAAATTAGAGTCCAAAGTATTGAAGGAGGATTGGTTGAAAGAATAATGTAGTAATGTATATAAAAAATAATCATACTACTTATAAATATAATTTTTAAAAAAAGTCAAACTTTTAGACAACTAAAATTATTTCAGAAATTCGGATACGTGAAAGATTAAGGATGATTAAGTTAGGAAGGGAACAGAAGGTTACAGTCTCCTGATTGTTATTTAAATCATTTAGAGTAAAGGAATTGATGATTTAGCTCTAAACTGCTCTACTGTTTGGAAGAAGTTCGTGTACACAAACGTGCAAAATTTATGAAACTTGAAAGTATTATAAGATTATATTGAATCATAAGATTTATTGTTTGTTAAGATAGAAATAAAAACTTATTATATAAATCAAGAGGAGATAACTTGTGAGAGTTTTCCGCTTGGTTTCTGGAATGGATATTCAAACAAATTATTTTGTTTCTAGATTAATTTAGAAGACAGATTGAAGAAAAGAGGAAAAATAGGTTTGAATGTAAGTTTGGTTTATCGTAATATGAAAAATATTGAAATTTAGAAAATGTTTGTAAAATAATCACAATTATATGATATATGAAATAAAGTAGAGGTATAATAAAACTCAGTATATTAAGTAGAAATAGTAACAAAACAAAATTCAACCTGTCACCATGCTTAATAAGTTTTATACGGAAGGAGAAATAATATTAATAATCGACTGTCTAGGATAAAAATTAAACTAACAAGATTTCTAACTTCGTTGTTATATTGTCTAATAAGAAAATGACTTAAAGAAATAGTAAATTGTATAGGTTAATTGCTAGAGGTTTTCTCTAAGATATATTATTGTCATAGTATTTATTACTGCAACTCAATTTGAAAGTAGAGTAAAGTAATGATAATAAATAAAATGCTACAGTAAAGAAAATAATTAAAAATAAAAATAATATTACAGAAGTTTGTAAAACACAATATAGTTGTAGTAGAAAGTTGTCCATTAATGTAATGGAGTTATAAAGGATGTTATGAGTAAAAAAAAAAAAAAAACAAAAACAAAAAAATAATCAATATTATTTATGCATGATAATAATTTTTTGAAAGAAAAATAATTTGCTAGTATTAATCATAAATTTAGGAATTACTCGTACTAAAGACAAATTTGAAAATAAATATAGGTAATGTCATCAGAAATATGAACGATCAGAAAATAATAATAAACAATAAAAATGTTGAAACATGAGAATGATAAAACTTAAATTGATAAGTACAAAATTAAGTCGATTTTGAGAATTCTGTAACAAAATTTTCATAAAATGAACCAGATTTGTTAAAAACAAAATAATGAATTTACGATTTGTGATTTTTTCATCTAAAATTAAGAGTAGATTGTAAAACCAACAATGTGAATTAATGCTTCGAGTGTATGAAACGTATAATTTAAAATATAGAAGTATACTGGGACTAAGAGATTAGAACATACTATTAAAAAATAAAGAATTGTTTAAAACCAATTTAATTAATTATTTTTTATTAATTAAAGTAGTAGGGCAATAGGTTCAAAGTCTAGATAAAGAGGAATAATGAAGTACTATCTTTTTATTCACCACTTCTTCCTTGAATGATTCCCAAATAGGGTTACAAATAACTTAATAAGAAGTAATTTCTTTATTTCAAATGCATATATGGAATTACAATTTCTTAATAGGCAGGCGGGTAGACTATAACCTACCGGGTTGGTCTAGTGGTAAGCTCGTCATTGCAAAACAGTTGATTTCGAATTCGAGAATTCTGATGTTCAAATGCTAGTAAAAGCAGTTGCTTTTATACGGATTTGAATACTAGATCGTGGATGCCGATGTTCTTTTGGTGGTTGGATTTCAATTTAACATGCATCTCTCACAGATGGTCGACATGAGATTGTACAAGACTACACCTCATTTACATTCATATATATCATTCATCCGCTGAAGTAACACTTACGGTGGTTCTGGAGACTAAACAGAAAAAAATAAATAGAAATGTGGGTAGATAATAGTATAAAAGATAATGAAAAAGAAGAGGAAAGAGAAGAATAAGATGAAGAAACAGGAGATGGAGAAAACAGAAGCAGAAAACAAAGAAGAAGAAGAAAAATAAATATGCTCTAAATTTTCCACTTTTCAAGAAGAAACAATTTTGACCAATTGTGATTTATCTTATAACAAGGAAACTTATTAAGAGAAAACTTATAATCGCAACTAGTATAACTGATAATACAATTTTTATTTTCAATATTGAAACCATACATTGATACAACATTTATTTTTTCAACTGTCATATTTTCAGAAATTTCAGTTCATGTTTATTTATAAGGAATCATCCTGAACCCCGTACTGGAAAACAAAGGAAAATCGTTGTGATGATCCGATCGCTACAGCACTCCTTACATTCATAGGCCTGATTCCCGAAGCGCGGTCTTCTTCTAACCAAGAAGGCTCGCACAAAAACTCTTTCTTCATCTAACTTCAATTAAACTATGCACTTAGATCATTACTTAATTGAGTCTTTAAACGCCAAAAAACACTATCACATACCAAAAAAACGAGTGTTGATCGCTGCAATGATAATTGCTTCCTAAAATTCAGTTTACTCACTCTTGATCTACTCAAAAATCAAGATACAAATTCACAAATTCAGTAAACCTCTAATGAAAACATACACTATATCTCTCCGTTCTGATCCGCTTTTGGGAGCTGGGTCATGATGCATCCTCCCATATTGCATATTGAATAATAAATGTGGTCAAATATATTGGATTCTAAATATAAACTCGAAATTATGTCTGAACAAGTTAATAATTTATAAAGCCATCCTTAAACCGATCTGGAGCTATGGCATCCAGTTATGGCGAACTTCAGCAAAATCCAACATAAGTACATTACAATCTTTTCAATCCAAAGTTTTACATACCATTATATTTCACCTTGGTTCGTTACAAATAACATAATACATCTAGAACTCAACATATCTACTGTCGAAAAAGATGTTGCTTGAACGTACTCAAAAACCATCCATATGTTCTATCAATTAACTTTAGGAGAATAGTTAAGCCATTCGATGTTTAAGGCTTTACATTCTACTCTACATTTTTTTAAATTAAAGAATTTTAAGAATTAAATGCACATATAGGAGTTAATTAGCTGTTGGCCTTTCTCCTTTAAAACATTTACTATCATTTACCTCACTTATTAATTATTCCGAAGGAACAGATTTATAAATATCTAATACTGTTAAAAAAATATTTCCTTTTATTTATTTATGGAAAATTCAATTAATTAGGAGATTAACTAATCTAATCGTTTCATAAAAAATTGTTTATTAAAATTATTTAAATTTATTTCATCCAATTCGTTGAAGATAAGAAAACAATTTTTCCTCTAATAATGATTTCACAACCAAATTAGTTGTAGTTAATGTCTATCTTTGGTGATTGGGATTGTTTCTAAAAGAGATTCTTTATCTATTTATTGAAGTGAGTTGGAACATAATCAGCTCATAAACTTAGAAATTCAATAGAGCCTTTACTTCAGGAAATAACTTAAATTTTACATTTTTTTTTTTTAAAGAAAACAAAAGCGTAATAAAAAAACTTGAGCATTTACTAGAGAAATGTTACAAGAATATAAAGGAAACTCGATGAAAAAACAAAACACGTCTGTTTTGTAGTATTTTGTATTATGTTCCTTGAGTTTACTATAAAACATGCAACAAAAGTACAGATACACATGCAATGAATATGTATTCATAAAAAGAATAAAGCAATGTTAACTACGGACATGTTCTTCCAGAAAGTGGTATACAGCAGTAACGTGGAGGAAAAACTTTTTTAAAACCACATTGGTGTTAGACAAAATATATCCATCTGCATTTTGCTTTCAACTTGTGTGTATCTTATAGGAAATAAAATATATCTCAGCGTATTTAGTGATACTCTCTCTCTCTCTCTCTGTCTGTCTGTCTTTCTGTCTGTCTCTCTCTCTCTCTCTCTCTCTCTCTCTCTCTATATATATATATATATATATATATATATATATATATATACAATATCAAATTGCTTTTTTCCACAATAAGGAATAATTTATAA
>JAAAKQ030063828.1:0-15705 GCA_010016005.3 Zanna intricata
GAAAAATTGTACATATTTTGCCAATAAAAAATTTTCTGAGGTCAGTCCGGTTACTTATTATACAAACCCTGTAGTTTGTAATTGTTATTTGAAAAATTGCATTTAAACATGGGAGTTTTTTAATAAGCATCCTTGCAAATAAAATAAATCTGGCACTATTTCAAATTTATTTATTTTAAAATACATCAGAACAATTCCAGAAATCAACCAAAAAGAACCAGAAATCAATAAAAAGAACAGCAATAGAGATTTTGGTTAAAATTGTTATTATAATATGTAATAAATGTATATATTATACATAACAGTGGTGTCCCCATCAAAGATTAATCTTGAGAAGTTTGTATTAGTCTTTACTTATTTTTTTTTAATATTAGTATTCACAATTTAGACAGCTATGGGTGCATTTTTTCCACATTAATTTAACTATAATTTTAGCTATTTGTCTACTATATTTAAGGTTATTGTTATTATTTACAATTATTTATTATATTATCCAATAATAAGAACTTTAAAAAATCACTAAATATAAAATTTTAAAAAATAATAGAATAAGACAGAACTGCATAAGATTCTGAATAACTACAAGAATATTATTAAACCCAAAACTAAAGTAGTATGTAAGAAATAAATTTTGTATGAACCAACACTTGCTGTACATTAAAATATGTTATATTTTAAATGTTTTTAATATATACAACTGACAGTAAATAAGCAATCTAAAACATTAGTCAGACACCTTGAATAACATAATATAATAATGATTTTAAAATTTAAATGGTTCATTTAAACTTTAGTTTAGTGCTTCTTATTTAGTTCTTATTGTGCTTCTCATTAATTAATTTAGAGCCTCAAAATAAGAGTTCAATGGAAAAAGCTAATATTAAGCATCTGAATCATCAATTTGAATACTGCCAACCATTTACTGGTACGTATAAAGTCTGCCTCCCATCATTCGTGTAACCATATTTATAATCCTTAAAACATTACACAATATCTCTACAGTCATATAATAACAAAAGTTGATAGATTTAGAGTTGTGTTTGAAACTTAATTATGATAAATTTCAATGTACACAACATATAAGAAAATATTCCAATCTTCCTATTTTAAGCGAAACAGTCAATTATAACAAACCACATAATATGTTACTAATGATGGTTATAGGCAAGACAAACCGCATGCTAAATTAGTGTAGTCATATATCAGAAGACAAGCTTCCCATACAATTTACACTGAGAAAATTAAGAAATGATTCTACAAGTGCTTACTTTCTGAGGTGAATAGATTTGTATCTCACTGTTTGTGGGTTTGCCATTTAAGAATTTAATTTTACATAGGTTAAAGTTTTTTTTTTTTTTTTTTTTTTTTTAATAGTGATATTTTTTATTAAAGAAATTGCTTTCTATTTATGCTGTTTAAAACGATCAACTCAATTGAAACTAACAATAAATGAAAAACCTTATACAATAACTGAATAGTAATGCATGCCATACTATCAATTTTAACATTACCATTACAAATAGCTAAAATGTGTAACAATAAAAAATATAACAAACATTTTAAATGTTCGTTGATTCAGCAATAATGAAATGAAATGATTTTTCTCATCTATGTTAATCATGCTGCATCTTTTCCTTTTAAGATATTTTTCTGTTTCCAGCTGTGATTTTAAAAAAAAAATTATATAAGATTTTTTGTAATTTAAAAATATTAAGAAATTATTACGCATATATATAAAGCATCTTCAACATTAATTTGTAAAGCACACTGCGATTTTGAAAGGATTCATTGTTAAGAGTTTCAAGATCTTAGTGTTTTGAATCATTATAGATTAAACAAAAACCAAAAAAAATAGGTAATGTTTATACAAGTAGACAAACTATTAATGTTGTTAATAGTATTTACTGTATTAGTTTTTACAGCATACATATGTATCTATCAGAAAATGACAAGCTTTGCAATATAATTTTATTTTACTGCTTTTAATATAATAAAAGAACTTTTTTTCTGTTATCATAACATATCTCATATTTTGGGTATGCAATCTATCAATTGTGATTTTCATAAAAACACATTACTACAGTTATAGAGTGTATGATTATATTACTATATTCTGCTTCACACTGCACACTAAGTCCATCAAAAATCACATTTTTATCACAATCGATCAAAAAATTGAACCCAATTGGTTCTACAACTGGCATTTTCATTTTTTCAATCACAGAGACTGGCTCTACAGAAAATGTAATACAAAAAACCTCACTACTACTGCTTGTACCTCAAGAGCTTTAAATGCTAAGTAATACTAAAAAAAGTCTAGAGCAGATGATATAAAGAAAAAAATAATTGCAGACATATTTTTCATGAAACTGTATGTTATATATACAGTTAGCCTTAATCAGCAGGGAGAAACACGAGACGATACATTGATCATTTAACATTCCTTAAAAATGAATTCGGGCTGTTTTGAAGGTAGTATTTTTAAGAAATTTCACTATCAATTTTAATTTAATTAGTTTACTTATAAAATCAAAAAAGTAGTTTATAAAGACAAATAATGTAAAAACAGCTTACATGTGTAGTATCCTCCACTTGAGCGATTCTTAATTGTTTATCAATTCCATATGAGTGTAGAAAGTTACCACCAAAAACAAGCGAATCTTTTGGAGTAAACACAGCATGAATCCAACCAGTAGGTATAAAGAATGTATTTCCAGCAGTTAATGTTACTCTGCCGCAACGCTCAACTGTATCACCAAAGAAGACATCACCTTGTTTACCTGACAATACCCACTGTTCATACAATTGAATATTGTGCTCTGTTGGAGGTATCAACCAAAATACCTGTGAAATACAAAAGCATATAGATTATATTTCTCCCAATAAAATCATGTCTTCAAAATAAATCTTAATTATTGATTACAGTTTCAATATCTACCTACTTAAATATTTAACCCTAATTTTGTTATAAGTTCACACTTCTGAACTTGTGATCAAGTCTACATAATATTTAAACAATAATAGAAAGTCTATATTTTTAATAAACTTGGGTTTACAATTAAGAGTTTTTCTTTTGGCCATGTTTTTATCCCTACTCATTTTTAAATTTCTTATGAATTCAAAAGATGATTATTCTTAAATTGAACTATATGATCATGATAGTAATCAGAGAGAGAAGGAAATAAAAGTACACCAAACTATTCTATTCACTGCAAACAGCTGACTAGTTAGTAGTCAAGAAAAACAGTAAACATCATATTTGTCTGATGTTATTATGGCATTCAATATGTGAAAAAGTCATACATGTTCAAAGAAAATTCTGTAAAGGATTTAGTGTGCTTTGACATATACAAATTTCTCCATGAAAGTTATTTTAAGATGGTGTAAAAGATCCCAAATGACCAGAAATGTATTTTATACTTTTGTCAGCCCTTTACCAGCTGTGACTCCTGAAACACTGTATAATATATTGCAATTCAACAAGCCCTTGATGAAAACACTACATTCATTACCATTCAACATATCATACAGAATACTATGGCACGTACTCCATCACAATCTTTCGTTTTATCTCGTACAAAATTCAGATTGTTTAAAAAATTCTGCTGAATAATCAGTAGTCAGTACTGAATTGTCAGTTAAGGGTATCCTTAAATTTTGTAGAAAATTCATTCAGCTGTTATTTAGCTGTATGTGTAATCCAAAAATGTTAAGACAATTTAATTATATCAGATGAAGTTTATTTCCATTTAATATACTATGTTACAAAACAAAACTGCAGATACCGGTATTCAGACAAACTTATATTGCACATAATAATCTTGTACTTGTGAAAAGCTAATGGTTGGAGTGCAAGGATGATTTTGGATTTGCAATGAAATGATAGCAGTTACAGCTAATTAGTACAATGATAAAGTCAAAAAAATTTAACTGTTGAATAATGACTTTTAAATAAAAAATATGATTCCAGCAAAATGGTGTTAGCTACATTAAATACTAAAGAAA
Source organism: Zanna intricata (assembly GCA_010016005.3). Lineage (NCBI taxonomy): Eukaryota > Metazoa > Arthropoda > Insecta > Hemiptera > Fulgoridae > Zanna > Zanna intricata. The sequence goes on from JAAAKQ030063828.1 coordinate 4,006, forward strand.
TGTCTAAGTAAAATAAAATAATAATGTTTCCACAGCTAATTTCTCAGAACTTAAATAGTGTGTTGATTTTTTATTTTTCTGGCGGCTATTTAAACACAAAAATTTATGAGAATAAATCAAGATTGAATAAAAAATTCAAGAAACATCACTAAGAAAATCAAAACCAAAAATGGTAAAAATAACAAACATGCTGCAATGAATGTTTCATAATTTATAGAAGATACTTTCAAGAGAGAATTTATATTTAAAAAAAAAAAAAGATTAATGACATAAATTCCATCAATTATTATTGTTTTATATGTAATATTCTTTCATTACTCTTAACTCAATCTAATAATTTATCATTTGAAAATTGTCAAACACTCACTCTTCAATTGTACATTTACCTACTATGTTAACACTTTTATGAGGTATGTTTTTCTCTTTATTAATATCATCATCACTTGCTATTTACAAATTTTTAAAGCATGCTATTTTTTAATGCGGTCTGGAATTTTGACCCAGATATTTTACAATTATAGGTAACTTGCATAATATTCAGGTATACTGCAAATTCACAGATATTTTGCATTTAATTCACAAAAAATAAAAAACATAGCTTTGTCATATGGAAAACAAACTAAAAAATAAAAATTTATTAGGAACTACAGATTTTTATGAAATATAGAGATTTTAAAAGGTTTAATTAGTAACTCTACTTATTAAAAAAATAGCAGCACAAAAAAACTAGAGAAAATAGCACTAAAATCATTGTCATGATTTTGATAAGAAATAAATTAAGATAAATTTAGATTACACAAAATAAATACTTGAACATCAGACATTAAATGAATTATATATTTTTAAATAATGAAATATCCTAAAGGAACATGCCTCATTTGAGCAGAATGGATTAATTTTGTATCATCCAACTATGAAAGCCATGACCACTTCAGTATTAACCATACCTTTGATAAAGTTTCAGTTTGGCCACTATTATTAACACATTTTCAAGATGTATATTAATATTACATTAAAGGACATTTCATGACATAAAATGACAACCTAGAAAATTCATTACAGCTAAACTGATTATTAAGTTAACACAGAGAAGATGGTTTAAAAATTATAGAAACAACTCACATAAATTTCTAATCTTAAAAGTTACGCAAACAAAAAAAAGAACTTAGTTTTTGAACATACCTTGCTACCTTTAAGTATATGGTACCAAACCGATGTTCCACCAAAATCTATATGAAAGTCAGTATAACAACCTTTTACAGACATTAAACAATACTTTTGTACTTTTGGATACATCATTTCATCTATAGCATTTGTGGACTCAGTCTGAGCTTCTTTCAAATGTCTAGGCCAAACACAATCGACCCAATCTATTTGACGAACAAGAGCAGGTGACTGGACATAATTTTCTAGTTTTGTATGGCTAAATTCCAAAGATATAACATTAAGTAATTTGTCTTTTTCAGGATCTTCATAATATCTCTGCCATTCTTTCATAGACATTTCACAGTTCTTTTGTGTATTAACATCCATTACATCAAGCTGTCTACGAGAACCTATACTCAGAAAAAGTACTCATATAAGTTATCAATAGGCTTTACTGATAAAATAAGTTACATACATACAGGATTTAAGCTTTTCTTCATATCTTCATACTATTAAGATTTTGTTTCATAATAATTAATGAAATTAATAAAGAATGCAAATATATGCCCTCTTAATATGTTCATTTTGAGTAAAACAGGGAAGAAAAATTATGATAATTTTGAATGAAATTATGCGATGTCTTAATGTCATAAAACATTAATCAGCAATTGATCATGATGTAAGCCATTTCATATTTACTTACTTGAGATACATAAAAAAAACTATAAGAGAAATTCAAAGCAATAAAATTTACAAAAAAAAAGCAGATATAAAATATTTTTTGAAATCATGATTGATTTTACATTTTCCAGGTAAAATATATACCTTTTCTGGTTCTGTCACTAAAAGAGTATTAATAAAAAAATATTTAGAAACCCAAAAAGCTGAAACTTGGTATGGAACACTATTCTCATATAGATTTTACTGACTGGTATAATAATTTTTTAACATTTACTGGTAATTTCTTCAGCTTAGCAAGTTTACCTCAACCAAGTCGAGAAATTTGGCTATTGTTTATTGTAAAACGTGATTTTAGCTATTTTCTCAGATAAATGTTTACCAGTAAACATATTTATTTGAAAGAAATCTTTAGATTAGACGGATGAAAATGAAATATTTGTTCCATTAATAAATTATCAAATTTTTACAAAAAGTTTTTTAATAGATTCATTAGAATCAGTTAGAGTTAAGAAGAACTCTAAAGTATATCGATAAAAATGAAACTTTATGCTTTATAGTAGGGCCTATGATTTAACTGCTCTATGATAAAAAGCAGTATCTAATTAACAGCATGATCAATTTAACATTCAGAAACAAGTAATTTAATAAAATAGAATTAAGATGTAAGAATTCTTTTGAAATTCATATCTTCTACTTTTGAACTCAGGACAAGAGAATTATCTAATACAGACTTGATGAACAATTTTATTATATTACCATGATCAAAATGTCATAAATATTTTGCACTCACTTCAGAAGCACAAAAACTAATATCAAAGGAGCCCTTTCATTTTTATTTCATTAGTTTACAAACAAGAATATACCAACAGCTTACACATTCATTGGTGTGAATGGCGTAATAACTTATTTTACTATCTTAAATACTTTTATAAAATGTTAAACATAAATGTAATTTTTAAAAAAAAATTGTCAAATTTTGAAAGATTAGTGACACTAGATACCATCTAATCTGCCTAGACAATCATCAATACTGTAATTTTTTTGTTTTTAGGATATGCAATTTTCATACTTCAGAAGAAGGATTTTGCACAAAATAATTGATGAAAGCAACAAAAAACAGTAAATATTTCCAGAAAACATTGAAAAAAACAATAATTTTCGGAAATGTCCCGAAAATCATAAAAATTATGAAGATATTGCTGTGAAATTTAAAGTTATGTTCTATTCTTACTTTGTACTATTAACAAAACAAATAAAAATAAATTTACCATCAACAATAAAAGAAAACAAATGAACAAGGTCTAAAATCAAAGAACTGTTCCAGTCTTCTTCTTCTTCTTAGAGAAGCTAATTTATAGTTTTACCCACAATTAACATAGATATAGGTCAGGTGTACAATTTGGAAATTGTTTTTAATTTAATCTTTTAATGGAAATAGAAATTCCATTTAATTTATCTTTTGTGGAAATAGATGGATTCCAAGATATTTATTACAATAACTTTTAGGTACTCTGTGACCAGTTCCACCACCAGATCCATCTAATGTACATACTGTAGGCTGTAATTTTTGAGTTTCTAGTTTTAAATTCTAATATCAAGAAAACTTTACTAAAAAAAACCAAACATGCCAAGTATTTCACATAGCTACTGTTCTTCTAATTCCATCACATACAGGCATGTTCCAACAAAATAGATGCTGTAAAACCGTAATAGTAGCCAGAACTGACTTTGATTGGTACAACAGTAAAAAAAAAATGCTATATAGAGAGAACAGAAGATAAAGACAAACTTAAAATAAATTTAATTAGAAAAACAGGAAAATAGTGATAAAATCACTAGTGATACAACTTTTCAGATCTATATTACACAAATATATTTGGTATTTATCACTTAGTGAAAAATCTATCAAACATCAGAAATAAACAACTGTAACAGAATAAACACGTTCAACATAAACTGTATTTCATAGTCTAACAATAACAATTTCTAAACAACAGGAAATTGTATACAAAAATTCTTTAATTGTGGAAAATAGTCCATAAAATTAGCATTTCAAAAGCAAAAGCATACATCAGTAAATAATACGAAAATTATATGTATTGTCATCATACACTTTTGCGGGTAAAATGTGCGAATACATTATACACATACATTTACATATATGGCACATAACTTGTTATTTAAGATGAACAGATGTTTAACTTCGGGTAATGTGACAACACCATTACTACTAATTAAAGGAATATGAAATTTATAATTTCTGAACAATTGGCTACACTTAAACTATACTACACTTTAATAGTGTGGTTAAAAACAGCTACATTAAGCAACTCCCTCTATGAATCATGAGACCTTGCAAGTGGTGAGGGAGCTTGAGTGCCAAGTTATACAGAGTAGCTACACTAAAAGTGCATCAACATCGGAGAGATATCTGTTGAGAGCCAGACTAAAGAATGATTCCTGAAAGAGGGCAGCAGCTCTTTCAGTAGTTGTTAAGGGCATAGATTTGGAGGAATTAAACGGCCATATCAACGTCACTCAATCTTCTGAGTACTGCCCAGCTGAAAGCAATGAAAAGTTACAGCTTATTTATTTTTCCAAGAAAATGTAGCTCTCTGCACTTTCCTGTAACAAAGATGAAGGCGCCTTCCGTGGCGCCTTCTAGAGGTAAATTAGTCTCCCATTCAGATCTCCAGGTGGGGATATTAAGGAAGAGGTCACCCGAAAACTAAAAACTAACATTCAAATCAGAACATGGAATGTTAGAAGTCTAAAAAAGGTGGGTAAGTTAGAAAATTTAAAGAGGAAAATGGATAGGTTAAATGTAGATGTAGTAGGAATTAGCAATCTTGGTGAGAAGAGGAAAACTACTTTTGGTCAGATGATTTTAGAATAATTAACTCAGCATCAAATAAAGGGCAAGCAGGAGTAGGTTTTGTAATTAACAACACGATAGGCAAGAGAGTAAAGTATTTCAAAAAGCTTAGTGATAGAATCATTGTAATAAGGATAAAATCAAAACCTAAGCCGACAATGCTTACTAACATCTATATGCCTAAAAGTGCCCATGATGATGAGGTAGAATGTGTATGCAAAGAAATTAACAAAGCAATTTAACACATAAAAGGAGATGAAAATTTAATAATAGTTGGAATTTGGAATGCAAGCATCGAATAAAGCAAAGAAGGAAATATTGTGGGTGAATACTGGCTGGACAAAAGGAATAAAAGAGGGGACTGACTTATTTAGTTCTGCACAAAGTATAATTTAGTAATTGCCAACACGCAGTTTAACAATCACAATAGAAGAATATATACACGGAAAAAGCCAGGTGATACTGCAAGATATCAGATAAATTAAAATCATGGTTAAACAAAGATTTAGAAATCGACTTGTCCACTGCAAAGCAAATCCAGGAGCAGACATTGATAGTGACTATAATTTAATGATTATGAAATGTAGATTGGGATCTAAAAACCTGAAGAAAAGGGTGTAAAGTGAATTGTTGGAATTAAGAGAAGCTTGACGAATAGGAGGTAAAGGAGATTTTTGAGAAGGACACCGCAAGAAGTCTGAATAAAAAAGATAAGGTAGAAAATATAGACGAAGAATGGGAGAATGATAAAAAAAAAATTCTTAAATCAGTAGAATTGAACTTAGGCGGAACAAAGAGAACTGGCAGAAAATGTTCGATAACGGAGAATATATTGCAACTGATAGATGAACATAGAAAGTATAAGAATGCAACTGATGAAGACGGTAAAAGGACCTATTGACAATTAAGAAATACTATAAACAAGATGTGAAAATTAGAGCTAAAGAAGAGTGGATTACAGAAAAGAGTTCAGAAGTGGAAAGAGAAATGATCACTGGTAAAACAGAACAGAGCATACAGGAATGTTAAGGAGAATTTTGTAGTACATAAGTTAAAATTTAATAATGTGTTAAATAAAGATGGTACGCTGATTTTTAATACAAAATAAACAGTCGATAGGTGGATTGAATACATTGATGAGTTATACAGAGGAAATGAATTAGAAACTAGTGTTATAGAGGAAGAAGATGATTGAAGAGGATGAAAAGGGATATACAACACTGAGATCTGAATTTAATAGAGCATTAAAAGATTTCAATGGCAGAAAGGCTCCTGGGATAGACGAGATACCTGCATAATTACTGCACAGTGCAGGTGAGAAAGCGATATACAAACTGTTGTGTAATATTTACGAAAAATGGGAATTCCGATAAGACTTCAAAAAGAGTGTTATTGTCATTATACCAAAGAAAGTAGGAGCAGTTAAATGAAAAGAATACAAAACAATTAGTTTAACTACTCACGTATCAAAAATCTTAACTAGAATTCTGTACAGAAGAATTGAGAGGAGAGTGGAAGAAGTGTTAGGAGAAGACCAGTTTGTTTTCACAAAAAGTATAGGGACAAGTGAAGCAATTTTAGATCTCAGATTAATAGTGGAAGGAAGATTAAAGAAAAATAAACCAACATAGATGGCATTTATGGACTTAGAAAAGGCATTTGATAACATAGACTGGAACAAATTAATCAGCATTTTTAAAAATTTAGGGTTCAAGTATAGAGATAAAAAGAATTGTTAACATTTACAAGAACCAAACTACAACAGTAATAATCGAAGAGCATAAGAAAGAAGCCATAATAAAAAAGGGAATCCAACAAGGATGTTCCCTATCCCTGTTACTTTTTAATCTTTACATGAAACAAGAAGTTAATGATGTTAAAGAACAATTTAGAACCGGAGTAACAGTACAAGGCAATAAGATAAACTGCTACGATTTGCTGATGACATAGTAATTCTAGCCAAGAGTAAAATGATTTAGAAGAAACAATGAATGGCATGGATGAATTCCTATGCAAGAACTACCACATGAAAATAAACAAAAATAATGAAATGTAAAATTTAAGGAGGTTAAACAAAAAAAAAAAATAAAATAAAATTAGGAAGAGAAAAGATTATGAGGTAGAAGAATTTTGTTATTTGGGAAGTAGAATTACTAAAGATGGACAAAGCAGGAGTAATATAAAATGCGGAATAGCACAAGCGAAATGAGCTTTCTATCAGAAATATAATTTGCTTACATAAAAAATTAATTTAAACACTGGAAAACATTTTTGAAAGTATATGTTTGGAACATAGCTTTATATGAAGTGAAACTTAGATGATTGGAGTACCTGAGAAAAAAGATTAGAAGCTTTTGAAATGTGATGCTACAGGAAAATGTCAAAAATCAAATGTACGGATAAAGTGATAAATGAAGAGATGTTACAGCAAATTGATGAAGAAAAAAGCATTTGGAAAATTATAATTAAAAGAAGAGACAGACGACCTATGGGCCACAACTTAAGGCATCCTGGAATAGTTGCTTTGATACTGGAGGGACAGGTAGAAGGGAAAAATTGTGCAGGTAGACAACATTTGGAATATGTAAACCAAATCGTTAGGGATGTAAAATGTACGAAGCATATCGACATGAAACGACTGGCACTAAATAGGGAATCATAGAAAACTGCATCAAACCAGTCAAATAACTGAAGACAAAAAAATATTAAGAGAAATAAATCCAAGTTAAGAGGGCTGGAAATATTAATGAAAAAAGAAAGACTAAGACTTAGAATTAATATACAAGACATTAAAAATGACAATCTTCATAATAATGAAAACTAATTTTATATACTCACCAACACACATACGAACATCATTAACAGTAAAATTGGCGCTAGGTACTTGTAATCCCAGCCCAGTTTTCTCTTTAAATAAAAGTGGTGTGTTGAATCCATGTCGCTGTAAGTAAGCTAAATTAAAATCTGCAAACATATAAAAGAAGTACATTAATTAGAACAATCATAGAAGCATTAAAATTAACAAGTATATTCAATTGTTACAAAAGCTGATGCATATATTAAATAGAAATGTGTCATATATGTTTTTATATTAAATAGCTACAGCAACTTGTTACAAGCAACAATTTGCCACATGTTTCACAACTTTCACCAATAAGGAGATACAAATATGTGATGTAGATTAAGTGTGGAGCCTATAGGGTGCATGTATGTCATAAAAACTGAATTGATACACATAACACAGGATCATGTTACAGTTTATTAAAAAAACCTTGGGGAAAATCCTTGTAATATACAATCAAATGCCTTTGTAACATGAAATCACTCCTTTCTGTATCAGATCATCAAACCCCTATAAACACATTCTCTTCTAGTTAAAATCCAATTTTGAGCAACTTCCTATCATTTCAAAAAGGCTAAAATTTGTGACTGTAATATATGATTTACATAAAATATAGATCACCTAACCAATATTTGAACACTGATATATTTTATTTTTGTAGCAGGGTCTCTCCCTGAAATAAAAAGTATTGTAATCACCCGGTCCAAATACCTCACGCAGCTCGTAAATACTGTAACAATAAGTATGCTAATCTTTACAGTGATTATGGGACACACATGCCATGTAAATAAGACTAGAATGACTTACTCAGGCCATATACTAATAGATCCTGCTATGAAATATATCATGTAAAACATTTAAACATTTTATTTTAATTACAATCTAACCTAACTTATTTCATTTCAACATTTTTCATATATATTTTTTTTTTAATAAATTAGAATAATTATATGTCAAAGTGTTAAAAAACTGGTTTTTTCTTCAAAAGCTTGTTACTCTACTGTTTGAAATATCTCATAATATATTTTTTAGAAATAAATAATATAATTCCTTATTTTTAATCAACTATTAATGTTTATTTGCTACTGATAAACAGAATTTAAAAAAAATAATAATAATATGTTATTCACTTTTGGTAAGATCTAACATGTTTTTATTAATATTCTTTATCTGATTATCATAAATACTTTGCTATATTCAAAAATAAAATATTGAAATATAACAATAATCTACAGATATAAAATGATGTAATATAGATATAAATAATTATACAAAATAAATATATAAAATTTTATGTATTTAAAATTTCTAAATGTTTGCTCTTTTTTGGTGTAATTTATTGGAGATTTAATCTAGTTCCGTAAATAAAACAATTTTAACAAATTATGTTCAGTGCTTTCATGGACCCACTGGTACAGAACAAAAATTGTTTTTATAATACACTTTCTTCTCAAGAAGATATTTCTAAGACATTTAGAATAAATGTCTGAAAGAATGAAGAATATCTGGAAGAAAAAAAAAGAAATGACATGAAATGTCCTTGAAGGTCTATCCATGAAGGAAAAAAACATAAAATATCAAAATACTGTGTGCATCAAAATGAATATCAGGGTTTAAAAGTTATTCAATATTTACTGAGTTTTACTTACATTAATAAATTATACGTAAAATGAAAAAGCAACACAACAGTTTTTCCTGTAAGTGTTCAATGTGAGCTATCTCTGCTGTTAGGGTTTTTAAGCCAAAAGTTAGGAAACAGTTTATGAGCTTGTGCACACCTAAAACTATTTGCGCTGCCCTTTCATTTCATATATTATTAATCAACGTACGTAAAACTTGAGAAATATTACAAAACTTTAAAATGCCTATATTCATTTAGACACACACTATATATTTACAAATATCTAACTGTAACATAATTTTGTTATGTATTGCAATATATTTTGTAAAATGTAACACAAAAACCAACAAAGCATATGAATATAAATTTGCATAAGCGATCATATGAGTAATACAAAAATCTTTTTAAGAAGCAAGTTTATTATGAAAAAAAAATTTTGTTCTGTAATATGGGACCATGAAAGTAGTGAACTTAATGTTATAAATGGTTTAGCTATAGGACTAAATTAAATCACCACTAAATTATACCAAAGCGCAGCAAACATATCATAGTGGTCCTGAAAAACTGTAAACCACCCTAATCTACCCGCATGGGTGCTAGATCTCCTTTCCTACTACCTAATCCTTTCATTATCCTAGATCCTTTTTTTTCGATCTCATTTTTTTAGACACAGGTCTGAACCCTGGTAGGTTCTCCAGGCCATAGATGCCAGGACCTGAAGAGGAAGTACAACCTTGGTATTTGACAAGGAGCTGCCTAAATACCGGCTCAGGAATTCTTGTTTCCTGTCCAGTGGCTTCACAATAAGCTTAATGACTGTAGTGACAATTTTTTAAAGCCAGATCTCTGAATCCCACAAACAACAGAGAATTCTATTGTATATGAATTCTATATGTGATTCAGAAATCACATTTCATTCTATTTCTACACATAAATTACATGTAGTGATAATACATATATAGTTTTAAGGTACTGAAACCATTACAGGAATATTACAGAGTGCAAACTTTAACAGTAGTTGGTCGAGCTGAATGTTCAGTCTAAGTTCATAAAAGCTATCTATGAGAAATGCTATTCATCTTTCAAGGTATCCATGAGTAGAAGAAAATGATTTAGAAGAAACAGAATAAAATAAGAAAGGTGAGGTGGGGATAATCCAGAAATAGAATAGTGGGAAGATAACGTCGTGACCATGTAATGGTCAAAATATTATAATGGCTGGCTAGAGGAAAAAATGTTAGCGATGACTGGAGGAGGACAAGGCCTATTCTGTCCTGAGGGACCAAAAATAATTGTGAATAAACTAAGCTACATACCTGACCCTTGCATTTCTTTAGCAAAACATTGAGAAAATCTCTCATTTTCCAATTTATCCTGTAGACTAAATGACCGCCTGCCTTCAATCTCTTCATCTCCAAGTGCCCAGTCATCAGAATACAGTTTTCTATCCTTTCGGTCACGCTGAAACAAAAAGACATAAAAATAACTAAAAAGGAAAACTAAGTTAACTATTCGGCAACCATACTTTGAACAATTACTAGTAAAAATAAAACTTAAATAATACCAGAGAGATATATTCTATTAATTATTATGACAAAAGTCAATACTAATAATTTTAATCATAATATAGTTTTAAATCGTCATTTAATATTATCAAATATTAAAAGTCATTAAAGTAACACATTTTAAATCTTTCCTTGGACGTAAAGTTAAGAATTCTAAAATTAATATAAAGATATACAAGCTTAACCAATATTTTCTTACTTTTAACACAATTTTTTTGTTAAACTGTCTTCTTGTTACACAACTCATAGAAACATGATCTAAAAACTATAATAAACTATTACAATCATTTGGAATTAAGGAGAATTATTTAGTAATGAGAGAAAATTTCACCTTATAAATAAAATATTTAAATTCAACTGCATTATGGATGCAATTAATGCATCTCATTAAATGGAGTTCATTCACTATATGGGAGTATTTAATATTTTTGAATTAACTCTAAAATATGTAAGCAGTTCTTAACAGTAATATTAAAATCGACATAATTAAATAAATAAACACTAGTAATAAAATCATAAAAATATTTCACAAGCAATTAAAATATTAAAATAACAATAACAATAGTGATTAAAATGTTAGTATTTTTTATTGTAAAAACAATCATTGTTCTTCATGGTTGAAGAAAATATTACATACAAGAACAAACTTATATACATCTGGTTGAAGAATGTTTTTATGATGAAGATTTTACAATCAACACGATTAAGTATGCATGGATGCATACTACCATCTTTAAAACTGTATATTGTGATTTCTAGGATTAAAAAACAAATTTACAAAAAAAGATGACCATAATGATGCTGATCTTGCAATCAGCTTCAATTGTTCAGAGTAGTCAACTTTACCACCACTCATGACTGTTTTGTAGTGCTACAAGATCCAGGTTCAAATCCAGTAACCCACCGGGTTGGTCTAGTGGTTAACGCGACATCGCAAATCAGCTGATTTCGAAGTCGAGAGTTCTAAGGT
>JAAAKQ030063872.1:4206-15704 GCA_010016005.3 Zanna intricata
ACACACACACACACACACACACGTGCCTAATCGTTTACGCATACGTTTACGATTATGCAACTGCAAAAAAATGTTTTTATGATGTATTTAAAACAATCAGTACATATAAAGTTTAATAATTCTTTTTTAAAGAACAGCTCATGAAATAGAAATAGATACACCAATACATAATCCCACCAACCGATCTTTCCAAACTGTTTAAATAACATTTAAATAACTATTTAAATAAAAACCAAAGCGATTTATTTCAATAACTTCGAGGAAATGTTGCACATGTTACAATTTTCGTACTCCAAAAAAAAAAAAAACTATAATAATCATATTAAAACGTTTACTACAGCCTAAATAAATGACTATTAAAAAAAAAAATATATATATATATAATAAAAAAAACCACAAAAAAATATGTATGAATTATTTTTTCAGAATCGTTATATTATTGAAACCGATTATGAAAAAATCATAGCTTTTGCATCCGACTTAAGCCGCTTATAAACCAATGTATCCTCCTAAAAATAGAATTCTACGTCTTGGATTACATTTAAAAAGTCTGTCATTTATTTTGGGTGCAAAAGGAATGAATTATTGAGCCGATTTATACACCTCCAGAATATTAGGATGTGGTGTTACGTTATTTAATTGGGAGGTGTAAGCAGTTACTTAGTTAATAAGTTTCTTATTCGAGAAGAATAAATGTAAAAGTAGCATCCAGGGTAAACGAGGTAGATGTGTTAGAATTAGAATTAGAATTCTATAACGAACAGAGAGCGGTAGAAAATCGAGAAACCGATGGAATAAAAAATTTGAGTTACGACTAGGCTTTGTTTTAACGACCTTCTGCACGAAAGAACAAACATTAAACTACCACGAAACATCTAAATTTTGTTACCGGTATGGGAAGATCCAAATAAAACAAGATATTCGGCGACTTCTGAAAACGAATCCAAAATCTCTTCTGTATAAATTTTGATAATATTTAAAACAAAAGTGTTTTTAAGAACATAGCTTGAAATAAGTACGAGTAACTTGAGAAGATTATAACAATTTCGACTTACTTAATTCAAACAACGGGAAATATAGACTAGAAAACTTACTTATGCGTGATTCGTTGTTCGATTATGGGATAAAAAACTAACAAAACGATTCTGTATCGTGCAGCTTATAGGTTTACGTAGATTATGTTATTAAATATTATACATAAATTTTAATCAATCTAGTATAATTATGTGTTATTAATTGTACTTAAAAATTGCATGTATAATATTTATAAAATATTAAAATAAAAGAGTCGATATAAAAAGAAAATAGTATAAATATAACCGATTAGATTTTCGAAGGATAATTTTCGTTTGTATTATCACCGACCGTTGTTGTATTACAACAAAACAATATATTTATGTAGTAAACATTTATCGACTACTACATTTTGAAAAAAATTGTTACTTTACTGATAAGTATAATGTCATTAAGAAAACCTATTTTTAAAATCACGAACACGACGTTCACTTGACTGTGTAATAAAAAATCTATCAAAATAGATATAAAGCAACGCATAAGTACGCATCAAAACCGACCGGGCAGATAAAATCACTAGCAAAAGAACCAGATAAATAAACCCAGAGTAAAAATTTAACAAATACAATAATTATTGGTTGTTCGGAATATATATAAGGAACGGTGGTTTTTCTGGTAAACAGGGGTCATTAGAAATATCGAAAGTTGATTTGATTCATTATAAATTAAAACGATAATAGTATTGTAGGTGTCAGATAACTGTACCGGCTCGATTACTAATCGGAACCTTTTTCACTTCTCGGTTATACAAGTCGCATACGTAAATTATTGTACAAAAAAAATGATGTCATATTTTTTGACTACGATTTTCTATGAGGGCTTTTACATATACAGCACACGCGAAACATTGGAAGGGAAGTTAATAATATTTGCGCCTGCTCAAAAACTGACGCCTATTTAGTGGGCTGTAGGGATTTACTTGCTGCATATAGAAAATGATGTAGGCGATATTCCATTTGCCGGTCGACCTCACACCCGCAACTATGTATACTTAAAAGATTTGCAGATCGCCTGTATAACATAATGTAGGCGTAGGCGGCAAGCACCTAAGAAATAATTTTTGATGGAGATATAACATTTTATTTTTAAAGCGACTTATGCAGTACGTATATAATGGATAGTAATATTAGTTTTAATTATTCATAAATAAGTATAACAACAAATGAAAATAGAGGGAGTGGTCTGTTTGTTACTACATGTAAAATACGTTTTACTTATTGAAGAAGCACAAATTACAACCCGCTTTCCGGTCAGTAAATTCATTCCAGTCGTCATATATGTTTCTGAATACGACCGTGATGATATTGCGAAAGAATTAAATCCGTTACACTTAAGTAAGCGAAAAATTATAACCGCGCAATTTTCTTCTAAATCGTATTTATGTATGTATATTTACATATTTTGATTGTAATAACTAATTGTTTTTAATTAGAAATATTTTATTCTAAATAATTTTAAACAGAAAAAGTGATAAATTATATAAATCGATAAAATTATTGAATTTTTCATTACAAAATACACATATGCATACATTTACTATACAAATTTAAACCATTCCATAATAATGTAGTTTAAAAATATAGTCTAGTAAAATTCTAGATTTTAAAAGCGATGTACGATAAATTTTGTAAAAAATGCTTGTATCCAACTTTATATTAAAATATATACCATGTATACAAAAATCGATACGAGATTAAAGATAATTTTTTTAATAGTAAAAATATTTTTAAATGAAAAATATCAATTAATTAAAATAATATTTCTAGAGAAAATATCTCGTTTAGATTAGTTAAAACTGTGTATGATTTTAATAAAAAATTCTATAGATAAGATCGAATCGATAACGAACGAAGTAAAAATTTTAATCTATTTGTTCTTCGTAAAAGTAGTTATATTTTTTAAGTAATGGAGAATTTTTTCAATTAAAAAGGATGTAAAATATATTCTATTAATAATATATCTTTAAGTCCTAAACATTTTCTTACATAGTTGCATAAATTGAGCTAAAACGTAGTATTATCTGCTTTCTTATTTTTTATTTATTATGTAATTAAAAAAAAGGAAAAAGAAAAGTTGACGGATAATGATTTTTGTTTTGTTATAAATCAGAAGGATTCGATCGTTTTAACGAAAACGGGTATTGAAAGATAGTTAAAAAAAAATTATTAAAAAATTGAAGGAAATTATAAAAATACCTTTTAATGTAAGTTGTTCTAGTTATTTTCTTAATGTGCACAGACTTATGTTAGGAGTTAACCTATTTTTCTTTGCCTAATATTTTCAAAACCGATGAATTTAACTCATCTTTTTGTCACAGCCAGCCTTTTTAAGTCGGTCGAATAGAATATAGTTCCCGAAAGCGAGTATTACTTCTATATTGTAACAAACATCTGCGCCGAGCATAATACTATCTAGTAAGATTGAAATGCTTTCCTGCTCTTATACGCAGATTCGAACGTATTGATGCAAATTATAGTACGATGGCCACCGAAAAATACACCCTCGAATACAAATAATATTTCCAACTTTAACAAATTATCTTCACTTTTTTTTCCGACTATCTATAAGAAGGAGAATAAAACAACTTACTGGTTGTAAATGTTAAAATGCAAAATTCAATTATATCAGAAGCGTAACGGGCATTACCCTGAATCATGTATTCTCCCCAGAAATAATGTATCGTGTGGCGGCAGTCAAGCGGAAAGTTTTGAAAGCTGTAATATTTAATGGAAAGTATCATAATATTACATTTTAAAATATGAATTTTCCTTAACAAGCCGAGAGATGAAAATATGGTAAAATATTTCAAAATTGACTTTTTTAAGTGGTTTATTTCTTTTTGTGCGTTATTAAATGTATTTAAACCGAATCGATTAACGTTGTTTTATTGTAAAGGTGGGTATGCTTTCATACATTTTAGTTTCTTAAAATAAAATAGTTTTTTTTAAAACCTTAAAAAGATTAATTATAAGAGAAAAAAAATTTTCTACGATCTAGGTCGATTTTAATCATTAGCGTCCTAATCCCTTGATAATTAAAATTTTTTGTAGATACCTTGTATTCCATTATTTAATTTGATGTATTACAGACGATAACGAAATATTATTGAAATTAAAATTATTTTTTTCCACGGTAACTTGCATTTATTTAAAATAGTCTACAGATGATATTGGCAAAGATAAAGAGATGTATATTAACGTTAAGTATTAAGCACAGTAACAGAAAACATAAAAAATTTGATTATTTTAATAAAAAGCATTTTACAGTTAAGCGCCTTGAAAATTCATTTAACGTTGATAAATAAAATTTATAGACATTAACGTGACACGTAAATTTTCATGTACGTAATTTGTTCTTAAAAACTAAATAAAATATTTAAAAATAATCGGATAATCATTTCAAAAACAAAAAGTAATCACATTTTATTAACATAATTCAAAAGTTAAACGTTTATCTACAGTTGTATGTTTAATTTTATCGAATTTTTTATAATAATATAATTTTGAATTTAATGTAACGTCTTAAAATATCAGCAACATTTTAGGCTAGCCGTAAGGGTTGGGTCATATCAAAAGTTATTTCAGACAAAGGTTTCAGGTAATGTTAAGAAGACTAACGACCACGTTAAAACGATTCGATACTGTATTTATTAAGGGAGGTGTGAAATCCCATTTTTGTCTTCGAAATCCCATTTTTTCCCCTCATTTCCCTCTCCAGGGTCCGATTTTACCCATTAACGAACTCGACCGAGATTTAGAGTCATTATATTTTATGTATCAATTTGAAAGTGATTTTATATATATATATATATATATATATATATATATATATATATATATACACACACACTTTTGAAGTGACGGTGGTTTTGAATTCTTGGGGTTGTGAAACGCGATGACACGTCGAAATTTTCCAGAAATCGAATCATGATACCCATTACAATAGGTAGTTTTCTTATGAAATCTATCTAAAAATTCTTGCACATAATAACAGTTTGAACAGTTCTGCTGTGAATATTATTTTCTCATATCCACTTTTCTTTTTAGTATAGGTTTGAAGTTCAAAAGAATTTTTATTACCTATTCATTATTTTAGAATATTTCGAATTTATTAAGATCAAACTTTTCCAGAAACCTTTAATCTAATGTACTTACATAAGGTGCTGATTAAGGTTTGAGAATAACACGCGATGAAGTAAGAAAAACAGCTTTACAAAAAAATTAAAAAAAAAAGAAAAAAAAAAGTCTTTAACTCAACTGAAATCTTAGATCAGTATTAATAAATTTCGATATTTATTTTATAAACTTGTTTTGAATCGGCAAATATATTTTAATGGAAATTAATAACTTTAATATTTTAAAATACGAAAATTATATTACGTCTATAGATACTAT
The DNA here is from genome assembly GCA_010016005.3 of Zanna intricata. Lineage (NCBI taxonomy): Eukaryota > Metazoa > Arthropoda > Insecta > Hemiptera > Fulgoridae > Zanna > Zanna intricata. The sequence goes on from JAAAKQ030063872.1 coordinate 9,675, forward strand.
TAAAAAAAATAGTAAAACTTGTTATTAAAAAATGGAAAGTTTAAACTATCCGTGTCCGGCAAAGTAAAAATCCCAGGAGGTGTATAATTAAAAATTGAATCAACGTAATTTTGATGAAACATAAACCGTTTCCGTTATTAATAGTTTATCCGTCTGTGAAAGATATTCGTAAACAGAAGCAAGCCTACAAAGTAGGTATATTATTGTTAATTACTTCCATTTTCTCGCTTTGATATGATCTTTGAGGGTGATGAGGTACTCAATTTACTAATATATATATATATATATATATATATATATATGTGTGTGTGTATAAAGGGTTGACCTTCTTTTCATTATTAATTATTAATTTCTAATTATATTTTGCATTGTATTTAATTTTCAAACGTGTGCCTATACGTAAACTGTTCATATACTTTTATTACTATAATATTGAAAATTTAAAAAAATAAGCCGATAAAGTATAAAATTTCATTTTAAAAATGTTTATAAATTTAACAGGTATTAACAAATGATAATGAAATAAAACTACTTTATTCCTATATTTTTTTTATTTTTGATCGATTGATCGAAAGCTTTGTTAAACCATTTCGGTTATTTTACATAATACTATGTTCATATAATACCACGGACAGACATAAACACTAAATAATTTTACACCGTAAATCATCACAATCTGATAAACTCTAACGCTAATAATTTATCGCATTAACAAAAATTAATTTTATTCCCGGTCTTCATATAACACGATAATTCAATTTTTTATTCTCACATGATTAATAAATTTTACTATAATAACTTAATCATTTACTTCTCTTGGCATAACGTTAAATAATCTAAACCCGTTGTAACATAACGATGTTTATGTTGCTGTTTTTTCGTTCTTTAAAATATCACATCTATTTTATTTTTAAAAAAATAACTGCTAACATTTTCGACATCTTTCAATAAGGTATTTTAACAATATTTACTAAAATATACATTAGTAACTTATATCTTTCAATAAGTACATAATAACCTCTTCTAACATTAATCTTTAGAACGATATCCTTTGCTTAGTATTCATCAGACATATTATCCTCAACATAATAGCTGTATATTCTAACTTTTGTATTCTGCCGATTTGGCCATTATTATAATCGAGCAATAATGAGGCACAAAAATCTACAAAAGATGCCATCATTCTTTTACATAAATTAACAGCTTGAATATAATTAATTTATTTCTAATTCTACCTAACACAAACATTATTTTTTATATTTTGTTTTTACAAATTTGATAAAAATGTTGGTCGAATTTCAAGCTATCGTCAATAACAACTCCCAAATAATTAATATACTCTACTCGTTCAATATTCTTGATTATCTATCTCACTGAAATTTGTTTTTGATTTTTGTTATTTAATACAGTACAGTTTGTTTTTTTTTCTATTTAACTTTAGTTTATTTAGATTCATCCTTTGGTAATTTAATTTAAGTCTATTTTAAGTTTCTCTATACCACTATCTATAACGTTACCTTCCATATAGACCAAAGTATTGTCAGCAAACAGTTTTACATTATCATGTGAAATGCTTATCTTAATGTAACATATATATATAATAAACAGTAAAGCTCCTAACACAGTTCCTTGTGGTACCTTTAAATAAACAACCTTCTCACTAGGATCACATTATCTACCTCAGTTCTTTATTTTCTATTATTTAAATGCGATTCAAACAAAGAATATGTGTTACCTTCTACTCCGTAAAACTTTAATCTCTTTAACAATAATTGTCTATAAATTCTATCAAAAGCTATTTTTAAAGTCCAAAAATACAGCTATGATGACTTTGTTCTTATGTGAATAGTGCTTTCATTAATTCAGAACCAAAGTCAATTCGATCTCACACGAATGATTTTCCCTATAACTGATCGTTCATCTTTAAGTATCTTGTAATTTTTCGCGTATGTATCGAATTGTATTTTCACATAAATTTCAATAATTTTTTCGATTACACTAATACTACTGATCGTTCTTATTTCTTCTCATTTATTAGTCTATTTTATTTCCTTTAATTAGTGTAACTACAGAACATCGCTCATGTTTCCCGTTAATTTTAGTGTTTTGCTGTTTAGTTTAGAATACTCAATAAAATATATTTAAGGCGTTAAAAACATCTAAAAAAAAAAAACCTTACTCACTAAATCTCCATCTGTTTTATTTTTTAAATTTTTTTCTATGGGACCATTTTCAAAAAATGGTACCATATTAAAAAAAATATATATGTATTAAATAAATAAAAATTAAAGCGCTTAGCGTTTTTAAACTACATCATATGCTTAAAGTATTTATTTAAAGAAAGGATCGTCTTTGTATATCTTTTCATATTATTACTTATTAAGAAAGATAATAAATAAGAAAATTCGTAAAAGTACGATGTATTATGAAAAATATACTAAAATTAAAACCAATTATACAGCCGTTTATTTACATTTTTTTTGAGCGGTAGTTTTTGATAGCGTTTAAGCGGTAGTTAATCTTTTAGTTTGAGCGGTAGAAACCAGTTTAGTATTGTTTAAAGAAAATCCTATTTTAACATTTTGTGATTAGTTTTTGCTTTAATATGGTAAAGTTTACTGTGTTATTTTAAATAATTTTATCCTACTAATGAATAAAATTCTAAAATAATATAATTGTTACCGATTAAAGAACTGGCATTTGTATTTATATAAAATAACAAACTGCTTGGATAATGAATTTGTTGGAAATAAAATTTAACAAAAAAAATTGATTTTAAATAACCGTTAAACCAAATATATTAAATTATTATTAACAAAAAAATTATGAGATAACAACAATAATGATGGATAATCATTAAATAATGTAGTATGTGAATAAAAAAATTAAAAAAAACAAAACTACTTAAATAAGTGGCTTTATCTCTGCAAGGAGAACGAAACGAATCTCAAACAACCCGAGAGGTGGCGCATTCAAACGGCAAAACAAGTAAGCTTCTCAGTCTCTTGTTGAACCTTAATCAAATCTTGGTTACTTCATTATTAGTAAGTAAAGCACGCATTATTTTTTATACATTTTTCTTTCTAAGTATCAGTTCATTATTTCGTGTGAAATATGAATTTTATTATTTATTTAATACTATATCATAATTATCAGCTATGTGTAGTATTACGTGCGAAAACTGAACGGTATTTTAATATAAAATAAAAACATACAAAAATTATTTCATTAAATTATTAACGTATTTTATAACAAAACTGATATACAGTCTTTACTTAATATTACAATTTTATAAAACTAATTTTTTTTTTTTTTTATCTTGCCATTAGTATTCTTACCGATTTTGTTTATTCGAATTTGGAAATCAGTTTTACAGTAACAAAATTGATGATTTAAATGAATTATAATTTTAAATCATATATTTATATTCCTTCTTTAAATGAATTATAATTTTAAATCATATATTTATATTCCTCCTGTATCTTCTGTTCAACACTATTTTTTTTTAACTTTTAAATCGAATCTCCGATTGTATTCGGTACAGAAGAAAGTTCGGTTAGTTTATATTTTGTTCATTCGTAAAAATAAAGATTCTCAATCTTATAAAGTATTCTAAATTGCCTTTAAACTAAACAGTTTTATAAATAATAGACATTTCAAAACTTTTCAAATATAGACCCAAAATTTGGGTTTCCATTTTTATAAATTTATTAATTTCATGTAATTATTCGTAATAATTTTTTTTTTAAAGAAAAATAATATCTTATATATATATTACAACCGAAAATGAGAGGGAATTTTCGAAACTAAATACTTTATATCACTTTTTTTTTTTAAATAATCTTTCTTTAAAAAAGAAATCAACTTTTCCTTTGAATGTTTATTGTTTTTTAAAATTTAATTGAAATTTTTGTAACAAAATACTTTTATAAACAAAAATACTAAATTTTCCTTAACGGTGCTTGTTTTTTTATAGGTAATAAGGCAGAAATAAACATTATTATTATTCGAACAGAATTAACAACAACAGTCGGTCAAAAATTATTATATCGTTTAAGTTGCCAAAATTAAAAGGACAAACACGTTAAAAAGATCTACTATCTATGTACATAAAACTTTCTTAATTATTCATTCCTTTTATTTTATTCATTAATTATTTATTTGTTGATCTATTTTACTTTAATGTTGTAAAAAAAACTTCAGTATTTTACCCATTTCTTGTACCTAATAATAATTTCTATAATTTAGCTACTGAAAGACTTATTCGATTCGAATAAATTTGAACAATGTTGGCAACAAAAATCTGATAGCTTTGCTAAATATCAAGAAAATTATGTTCCAGTAATTTTAAGGTAGAAAATACACATTTAATTATGTCTAGAACAATCTCTGATAAATCAAAAGAAAAGTTCCCTAGAATATGTTTCATCATCTGCTTTACGCTTTTAATGTTAGGAACATTAAAAAAGTTAATGAAGTTGTAGATCATAGTTTATTTTTTACTTATCTAAATAACTATTAAAACTATTCTCTTTACATGTGAAATTTACAGATGGGTTAATACTTAATTATATTGGTATTTGGTTCCTGTACTTAATTTACTTATATTTATTGTTAATTTATTTATCTATTATCTTAATTATAATTTTTACAGTTGAATTTTTAACTGGAAAAACTAGTTTTTCAGATTTACTATCATTCAAGTTTTTTATACAATTTATCAGTGTTAGAATTAACAGCTGAAATAGTGACGCAATTTAACTCTTTACAAACAACAATATTGTATTACTTTATGGTACCGGTTTTATGGAATAAAAATCATGATTTCAACTAATTATACCGTTAATTCTTAACCTGGCCCAAAATTGGATAATTTGTTTGATGTCAAAGTTGCTAATAAATAAAAAAATTTTCATTTGAAATATATTAACAACAAATAAAATAATAATAATAATAAAGAATAACTAACGGTAATAGTGATTGTTTAATATAAGTAATGATATTCGGTTAATTTCTACTTAGTATTCAAACAACTTTAAAACTAATGAAAAATATATGTATAATAATCTAAGCCTTTCTACGTTCGAGTACGATCACTATTTTGATAAATATTGCGTGAAATAAGTTCATATTTACGTTTATATAACGCGAAAAAAATATTTAGATAAAATTTATCTGGATCACATGAAAAAAACATTCGGTATTTTTTTTAAAATGATTATTTACAAGAAAATTACTATTACTTTATTTTTATAACGCAAAAGATAAATTTTTCAAAGCATAATTAATCTATTACACTGTATTTTAAAATTTCAAAGCCGAACTCATACAATTTTGAAAAAAAAATATATGTTTCTTATTTTGAACGATAACACAATATTGTACATATTTTTAGTATCCGCAATAAATTTTCAATAAATAATAAGAAATTTTTTTTCAGTTTAAGAGTACATTTTAATAATAATTTAAAAAACGGTGTGAAAAAATCTCTATACAAGTCGATCCATGACATAGAAACACACACATACGTAGTTTATACAGAATATCGTCGTCAGATTTGGGTCACTCGAACCGTTTTTACTTCCTTATACTAAGTAAAAGGAAGTATTGTAATGCATTAGGAAAAATTTCAGATTTCAAAATTCACCATTCCTGAATCCATTTTGACTAGTTTTGGCGTGACGTCTGTACTTACGCATCTCGCCTAACTCAAAAACGATTAGCCGTACGATTTAGAAATTTTGGATTTAGAACTATTGTAACATTTAGTTATGTGCCTCCCCTTTTGGTTGCAATTGACTGAAGTAAAAGTGTCCAAAAAAAGTACAAAATTTAAAAAAATGTGGATTTTGGATTAGGACTTATCCGTCACGCGGCTAAAACCGCATTCCGGGAAATTTCTACAATTGTGGGTTGCGTTTTATTGCTTACGTACATACACACTCAATTTAATTTAAAATATTTGTCATTTTATTTAAATATAATAATTTTTTCGTTTACTTTATTTAATGATTTTAACAAAAGCGTGCG
>JAAAKQ030063883.1:0-15702 GCA_010016005.3 Zanna intricata
GTACAATCTCAGGTCGACCATCCTGAGAAGTGTGGTTAATTGAAACCCAACCACCAAAGAACACCGGTATCCACGATTTAGTATTAAAATCTGTATAAAAATTATTATCTTAACTAGGATTTGAACCTTAGAACTCTCGACTTTGAAATCAGCTGATTTGCGATGTCGCGTTAACCACTAGACCACCGGGTGGGTATCTGTGAAAAATCTAGTAAGACGGTCCCGTACAATTATTATTATTATTGTTAATAATAAAATTTTATTGTATTCAATCAACTGATACTAATGAGAATTAGTAGACATTCATATAAGGTGAAGGAGTTGCCGGCCTCCGCGGCGCGAGTGGTAGCGTCTCGGCCTTTCATCCCTAGATCCCGGGTTCGAATGCCGGTCAGGGATGGTATTTTTACACACGCTACAATTCATTCATCTCATCCTCTGAAGATATACCTAACGGTAGTTCCACAGGTTAAAGAAAAAAAAAAAAAAAAAAAAGTGAAGGAGTAAAAAGAAGACAGTTATTTTTACAGACAAGAGATTCATTTAGTTATGAACGTTTTATTATTATTCAATACAAGTTCATTGTTTTGTTTAGTTGTTAGTGAGTGGTGTAAGATGTAGCACATAAAAAAACAGATTGTAATCAAACGCATTGTAATGTACAAATAATAAACAAACTTTTTTTTTTTATACAGGTTCATTGTTATTTCTAAATGGTGAATATCTATAGTCAGCCTGAACAATTATTATTATTACTGTCTCTCAATTACTGATTCATTTCTAAAAAATTTATTATCTCTAACTTCTACTTACGTTACATATGCTGAGTTAATTTAACTTATCTCGTCTTTTGGAGGTATTTTATTTTATTTTCAATTATTAAACAATTAATTTTTTCACTATTTTGGAAGACTTATACTTGATTTACAAAATTGATATTTATGTATCTTATGAATTATAGTGCGTTTGAAAAAACTTGATAGTTTACACCTTTATTGCATAATGATGTGTTACAAAATTTTAATTTTGTGGCAGTTTCGAAGTGAATCCGACAGCTGATCGTGAACATTCGTGTATTTTTGTAATTCTCCGATGATGCTTAATCCGAATCTGAAACCAAAATTAAAATTCGAGACAAAAAGTGTTCATACACGTACATACATATTGAATTCAGTAACGAACTGTTTGGTTTTATGAAAATTTAATTTATTTTTCAAAGTGTTATATTTAATTTTTAATACTTCTTCCAACAATTTAACTAAGGGATTTGAGTTGCTTATTCTCGCCGAAGAACTATTTTAATTTAAATTTAACTTGAGATCTGTTTTTGACAGATCTATGTATGAATAAAGTTTTAGATTTACTAAATTGTATGTTTCTAACTAATTTAAACAATCGATAATAAATTCAAGAATTATTCGAAGTTAATTATTGAATTGTTATATAAGAGTTAAGTTCATAGAATAGAGTACTTGAACATGGAACGGATAGTATTATAATCATCTTATAATTTTTAAATCTCAATTAAAATAGTTTATTTTAAATTAAAAAAAAATGGAGTTACACAAAAATTATAGTTTTATTTATGCTTACGTCATACACATTGAATTATATAACTTTTACTTTCCCGGCTAATATATATTAAATGTGGGTAATAGTAATCAACTTAAAAAAAAAATCATTTTTTTAATTGTGTCTGACGGTACATTTTACGAAAAGAATTTTTCACCAAAAAGACCTTAACTTTTTATATTAGAGTTGGAAAACTTTTTTTTTAACTTTATCCCTAATCCCAAAATAACTTTTTTTTTAAACTGAATTTTTATACATGCGTATGTAATTTATATATATATATATATATATATAATATAAATAAATATATATTATATAAATATAACAGTACTTATATATGTTGGCCTTTAAGCTTACTAACTGGACTTCATTAACCAATTTTCTTAAATTTGGTAGAAAAATGATATCCTCAGTGGGATGCCGTTCTACAAGAGGATTTACTATACTAAATTCTTGAAAAAATTTGAACACCTTTCTACACATCTTTTTACATCTTCTATTTTGGACAAAACACACGTGGAAGTGTTTTGCCATTAATAAAATTAAAAAATTTCACTCGGGTATTTTATCCAAACGTTTAAGTTGAAGTCATTTTTAACAATATACAATTATACAACTTTTTTTTAATATTCACCATCACCCATAAAAAATGTCTTGAATTGTTTTTCTTTTTTAGCTATTTCTTGGTTCAAAAAAGGAGCTAACGGGAAATTTTTGCATGAATATTTTCTATATCCATTGGCCATTAAATAACTACAAACTTGTTTACTCCTTTCCATTTCTATAGTCTGTGATAACGAACAATCAATCCATCTTTTGAATGTTTTATAAGTTTAAAAGCACAGTGCATAACAGCCATTGCGTTTAAAATGTGAAAGTATTGACATTTAATTTTCCCAAACGTCTAGTATATTTATAAAAAAAATAAAAATTACCAAAAATGTTTATCCTCTTTCTAAAAATAACATTAGAATTTATTTTAAATTTTGGTTGTATTTTTTTACATTTTCAACATTTTTGTACTATTTTTTTAAAAACATTTAGTACTGCCATTTTTGGGATACTTTTTTCAAAATGTTATTCTATTACTACCACTGGAGTAAGGAAGCCTCCAAAGTCAAATATTTTTTCAATTTCTAGTTATCAATACTTGTAGCTTATTTTTGTAAGGATAAAAATCACAAAAAACCCCATTTAATGCGGGGACCATCAATTTAAAAAAAAAAGAAAAAAAAAAGTAAAAAGATGTTTGTAATCTTAATTTTAATATACTTAATACTAATTTTAAAGCGTATTAGACTCATTAAAATAGTCTCCTTGATTCGAGAGTTCCCAATTTTAGAAAAAAATAAAACAAGACATTTTGTTGTATTTTCGACTTAATAATAATTTTAAAGCATATTAATCAATAAAATTGTCTTTTTGTTCACATTTCTAGAGAAAGTTCTTCTACAGTCAAATGACACATTTTCAGATAAAAAATACGAAAGAGTTTCTGTACGAAAAATTACATCGTCATGGAGATTATTTGATGTTAGATTTTATTTTTTTTATCATTTTTTTATTAGTTTATTACAGCATAACGATATGATGAATCTAAAATCATTCTGATGTAAAAACATATTATAATTGAGAAATAAATAATACATACTGCCGTATTTCAGACATCTTAGCTTCCTCGCAATAGTAGTTATTTTAATATTGTTGACTATTTCCCCCGCCTGTAAATTCTTTGACATTCTACGAAATGGTTTGCAAACGATAAGGAAAGAGGTCTCGAGAGACCGAATCCAATTCATTGGATTGAATAGTGTTGCTGTCAGGTAATAAACCGCTTACTGCATGTCTGAAGGTCAAATTTCCAGGATCGTGTAATTAATTTACTTGCAGTTATAACTTTCATCATATTCATATAATCAGGCATTTTCGTAAATTTAGATTATCTCAGTTTATTTTTTTATCGGAAGATAAATTGAATTCTTGCGTAGATTTTTCTTAACCATGATGTTTTACCAAAATCTAAGAAATATCCGAATTGCGAAAATTAAACGATTCTGAATGAAGAAAGGGAAGTGTTTTGTTATCACAAAAAAAGAATATAAATGATTCTCGCAGGAAAAAGTTACAAAAAATTCTGATTAAACAATCTTAAAAAATAAAAAAAAAAAAATTATCGGTTTTTCATCACAATTTAACTAAAACACTCAAAAATTCTCTTTCTGTATTCTTTTCTATCTAGATAGTCATTTTCTTAATGCTGAACTTTTTTTAGCTCTTCTTTTATCTGTTTAACAGCCACCTTCATCTTTATAATTTCAGAGTTTATTGAAAATCTGTTTGTTTAGCTTTGATTGGTTTATTCGACCCATGTATCCATAGAATTTTAATCGTTTTTTTATTGTTACTTCCATTTCTTCAATTTTATCGTATATCTCTTTATTTGATCTGTCTGTGGCCTTCTTATAGTTCTTTTGGACCATATATCCTTAAAATTCTTGTTTCTATCTCAAGTAGATTTTATATTCCAATTATATTTGTAGTTTTCATGCTCTACAAGATTACTGGTCTTACAACTGTGATACAATGCCTTAATTTTACATTTATAGGTAGGTTCTTTTTATTGTAAATATTTTTTTATGTAAAAGTTTAGTCGTTTTAATTTTTGTTTTTTGTCTCGATCATTGATCTATCTGTTCCTTTTTTATAATTATTTCTCCAAAATATCTAAAATGATCCGTGATCTTACTTTTGCCGTATTTTGTTTTTATTGTATTTATGGAATATTTACGAGCACTGGAAAGGAGACCTGCAAGCCTGTTTTTACAGCTATTTTTTTTCAGTTGGTTAATTTTGTTCTTCATCTATAGCCGTTTTCTCACCTTTTTAGCCGATTTTCTCATTTATAGCAGTTTTCTTATGAACTTTTTTTTCCATACGGACGTTAATTTTGTAGCCCTAACCATAATATAAAAAAAAAAGTAGTAAAGATAAACTCATTAACCCCTAAAGTGTTGTTCAATCCTGATCTCATAGAATATTCTCTATTATTACAAGCACTTATTCCATTATAATAATTTGCATATTAATAACGAAGCTTACGGTCGGTAATATGAAGTATTTACAATAATAATAAAGACGTTGATGTACATAATTTGAACACAGTGTTGTGAACTGCTAGAGTTTGAGGACCTCCTTAAACTAGATGAATTTGTATGCTTTCTCCTCCTCAGAATGTTGTACGGGTGCACTCATAATCAGCAGTAATAATTTGTTTATAATTTTTTTTTCGAACAGTAAGTTTTGTAAATGTTTTTATCTTTAATTTACTTTTACTGATTTTTTGGTGTTTTTGCTATTGACGTTGACAATGTGGCTACTTGTTAATATTGACTATACTCAAGAAAATCTGTCAACAATTTTGTTCCGTGGCTAGAGTAAATATTTAGCAAACTTGTCTCGCCATTCTTTAAATACTGGTAAAAGTTTTGTTGAATGTGCAGAAATGTTGAGCTTTAAAGGTCTCTCTTTTCCGCCTCTACCAATCAAATCTACAACCAAAAAATACCATGTATGTCTCATATCAACAAGCTAGTTCTTGTTTAAAATAAGGCACAAACCTGTATAAACGTGTTTAAATTACGTAGACGTTTTCGTTAGTGTTTTAAATGATTTCTATCGTTACGATCTTGGCGCTACTTGTAGCATATATATTATTTTTTTAATACGAAAATGAAATGTATAAAATACTAGGTGAAAAAATTTCGGTCTTTTTTTGGAATCGAATCTGAGTCCTGATCTAGAAAGAGCCCGCTAATTGCTACATTAACTGATATCCATAAGCCACGGTAACGGATATCATTTGTTAGCGAAAAACGGTTAGTAAGTACCGTCTCTTATTTATTTAATTCGTTTTTTAATCTTGTTTTATATTTTAATACTTTTATTTATGGACGCATCGCCGATTAAAGCCATTAGCGACCTATCAGTATAATGTAACTGTACCCGTAAATGTGTAATCTCATATAAACTCAGGTCGACTGTTCGTGAGACATATGGTTAATTAAAACATAACTACCAAAGAATACCGGTATCCAGGATCTAGTATTCAAATTCGTATAAAAGCGAACTACCTTCATTACGATTTTAATCTGTGAACTTTTGTTATTAAAATGTTAATTAACGGTTAATTCGATAAAAAACAAATAAAACTGTGAATTAAATTAGCAGTTTTATTGTATATAAAATTAAAAATTAGATAACAGTTTTTTTGACTGATTAACAGATCAGTTTAAAAGAACTGAAACAGATTAGAAACAATTAATAAATTTTAAACTGTTAAATTAATAGGATTTAATGAATTAAATTCATTTAATAACATTTCTATTATTAATGAAGTTGATAATTTTATTAATAATAAAATCATTTAAATAAATTAAAAAAAGGTTATTGGGACGATACTCGATTTTTTCAAGATAATTGTCCTTTTTTCGTTTGAATCCAGTTTTACGTAAAATGTTTGATAACGTAATCATTCCTTTCAGTAAAACTTCCACTTTCCTCTTTAAACATTCAAAAATTATTTCTTTTGTAATTCTAATAAATTAAATCTCATTGACCGTATTCTTTAAAATATTTTCCAAAAATATATTAAAATCAATTTTTTTGAATTTGTTTTTCCCTATATCTTAACTAACTGGTTAATTAAAATTCAAGAAATATACATATATACACGCTTATTTGTAGAGATCAGTTATACTTTCAGTAGTAGGAAGAAAAAGCATATTATTATCACGCTTCTTTTGTAAAATATTCTCGCGTATACCAATCTCCGTGGCGAAGTGTTAGGTCTCAGCTTTCATCAGGAGGTTCTGTGTTCGAATCCCGGCCAGGCCATAGCCTTTTTTATACCCTATAAAATTTCCATTTCATATTCCCATTCACAAGCTTCAAGGCTGTATGGTGAATTAATCATTAAAAAAAAAAAAAAATGTTTATTAGAAAAAGAGATAACAGCTATCACTTTAGCAATCTAATAGTACTAAGAATCTAAGATTACAAGTAGGCAAATAAAATTGTATCATTAAAATTTCACTCTACATAAAAATGAATAGTAGGGTGGTTGTGATTCCTTTGATAAAATATGTTACGAGTCGTCCGGTGGCTGTGTTGATGAAGGGGGTACTGCAGTCTACAACTAAAGAAAAAATGAGCTGTTAGTATGGGAGGGGGGCATCTTGTTATATTTCGTTTTAAAAAGAGTGAATAATTCTACAGCACAGATTACAGTGTTTCTGTTATTTGATGTGGTATAAACGCCACAAAATTCGTGTTCTTTTTCTCCATTCAACCGCTTGTACCTTAAATTTAAAGATAACGTGATTGAGTTATTCTCTCTTGCTGTGGTACGGTTATTGTGAGTGGGTGTTTCTTTTCTCCTTATATAATTCTTTAATTTTGAAGTTTGATGCTTATAATTCGTTAAAAGGTATTAAAAAACGCGTTTAATTAAATTCTATCAGAATGGAGTTAAACAATCTGTTTCGATTAAATAATACATTTCTAAAATGTATTATTTAGAATAATAATTATTAATAAGAATGATTTAAATTTGTTTTAAATTACTTTATTACCGAAATAATGATTTTTATATGATCTTTTATCATTTACAACATAAGATAGGTGCTTAAATGAAGAAAGTAAAAATTCATTGCCTCCTTTTAAATACATTCACTTTCTTTAAAGTAAAGAATGAGCATTTTATTGTTATAAATTTTGAACTGATGGAGATGGAGATTATATTAAGGTGATTGATTACACTTTTTATCATTTATCACTCTTTTTATATTGTATTCTTTTTCAGATTCACTATTAGATACAATACGTTTTCTTCTTTAATTAGTTTTATTCACTTTTCTTCTTCGATACATTCATTTATTTCGCTGTTTTACTATTAAAATTAAACAAAAAAAATCTAATCGACGATAACGTTATTTTGTTTAATAAAAATGTTCTTGACAATTAAAATTAAAAGAAGATTAAAATTGTATGAGGTGTAATTCATTTTCTGCAGAATAAAGACACAATTTTTTTTTTTATTAATAAATTTAAATAAAATTAAAGATTTAATCGAATACTTTTAATTTAAAAAGCGAAACTTTTTTCTCGATGTTAAATTTAATATACGGATTGGCAGTTTAAAGTTTTTTGTTTCTTTGTCTGGTTAAAAGGATTTATGTTGTTTTCTTATTAAAAAGTTGTTTTTTTTTGCCTTAAGGTGTTTCTGTACAATACTTATTTCTCTATATTTTTTCTCATTCTTTTATTATTTTATGAAATTTCTTACGCAAACTTGTTTCTTTAGCTTTAAAAAACTTAATGCGATCGGAAATATCTTTAAATAGTTTTTTCTAATTTCAAAAATCCCTCGCCGTTAAAAATTTGTTTATTATAAATCTTTTCTTGTTTCAGTCTGTTAATTTGAAATGAAGTATTTTTTTACTTATGGGCAGGTATCAAAATGGGAAAATTTTCTAAACGTTCAGAATTTTTTACAGCATTCAATCTTTTATCTGATAAAAAAAACCATATATAATTTTTAATTTCATCTGATCTAGTGGTTAGATTCTTTTTTTGTTGTTGTTGATGATGAAAGATGAAGGAATGCCATTTACGCACTTCAACCACGGAGTCATCGTGGGGTGTTCGGGCTCGGACCCAGGCGGCTCTTCGACCTGAGCTTGCAAACAGGCTAACAGGCTCTAACAAGGTGTTGTTAGGTATAATGTTACCTGCCCTATACCAACTAAACCTTCCTCACCACTCTTCTCCGCCCCGAGACGGGACCCGCAATTAAGCATAACTCAGTCTCGGGAGATTACTCGAACTCTTCTCTTGAGCTTTCTTTCCTCTCGCTCTGCTCCTGAAAAAAAAGAAAAAAAAAGTTCCACTCACTCACTCAATCATTCTAACATTCATCCTCTCCTCTCACACACCATTTTTTCTTTTAACACCTGTAACATGAAGAAAAACATCCAACTACTCACCCATTCATACCGTCATCCACATACACACACCCGCACTTTTTTTTTGTTAGTGTTAGTGTTTGTGTGCGCGTGTTTATGTAAGTTTACCTTTTTGAGAGTGTAAGTGTGCGTGAGTGAACGTGTCCACGCCAAGGGATCAGGAGTCTCAGTGCGTCATCATCCCCGCCGATCCTCATATCGAGGACGCGCGGAGACTAAGTAGGAGGCTGTCCCTTACTCCCGGCTCCTCCGTGTATGTTATCCCCATCTCCTCCTCCACAGGGGTTAGAGAGTCCCCGTGCCTCATCATCACAGCCCATCCCACAAGGGAACCAACTACGATTCCGCAGAGGGCTGTTCCCTCCCCCCAGGCCTCCTTGATGACTTCATCAATGTCCGCGCCTCCTGTTTTCATCCTCCTTCTCTTTGATTATTGTTGTAAATGCGTTTTCAACTTGGGCCCAGTTATGTGGAGACACCAACATAAACTGGACAAGAGTATCAGGAGTTACCTGCTCCAGTCCAGCCGACTCTCTTAAACCTTGCCATCTACGACATGCAAATAAAGCATGTTCGGCTGTGTCGACCTCCGGACAGAACAAGCATGTTGAGGAAATCCTTCTGCCAAAACGGTGTGAGTACGCATTAAAAGATCCATGTGTTGGGGCCCAGCACAGATCCTTGCGGGACCCAACCAAAGAGTTGCCAGTTGATACATCCATCCAAGGTCTCCACAGAAGCCTATTGCTTGCGTTAGATAGTAACCTACCTCCCTGTGCTTTCTGTCTATCCATTCTAATAAATTAGGAATAAGACACTTCGTCCATAAGGCTTTGGGTCCATTCCTGCATGCAGCGCTCCATTTCCTCCTAATACGACTTTTGATTTCGGTTTTATCCATCCCCCGTGACCTCAGTGTTCGTTCTTCTATGAGTAAATTGATCGATGGCACACCAGATAGTATACAAACTGCTTCATAGCTTGTAGTATGGTAAGCAGACACTACTTTCAGCAAGGAACTTCTATGTACGCTGGTGAGGGGAGTTAGATTCCTTTTCACGTTGATGGTATATCCTCAAACAGGAGCAGCATACAGTATGATGGAAGTCACTGTCGTCATTATCATCTTTCTTTTGGAAGATCTTAGAACATTTTGTGAGAACATAAGCTTGCCCAACGAATTAGCCACTTTGTCCGCCTTTTAGTAAATGTAATGTACGTGTTGGTTGAACAATAGGCTCTTATCAATAACTATACCCATGTATTTCGCATGATCAACCGACGGTATACGCGTATTCTCCACCCGCAAATGAATCGTTATTCTTCGTTTCCCCGTTAGCAACATTATCTTCGATTTATTCAGAGCTATTTCTAATCCATGCGCGTTCATCCAATCGTTTATTAGAGACAGATAGCCTCATTACCTCTCTGTTCGATCTCTACTTCGCTGTGACCGCCAATCATCAGTGCCAGATCATCCGCGTAAGCAATGAGGCTGACGTCTTGCGGAAGTCCGAGTCTTAAAACCCCGTCGAAAACAGCCACCCATATTAATAGGCCCAGCACAGATCCTTGCGGGACCCAACCAAAGAGTTGCCAGTTGATACATCCATCCAAGGTCTCCACAGAAGCCTATCTGTCCCTGAAATACTGAGAGATGATCCTGAGTAGGTACGAAATCATGCCCTTATCTTGGAGGGCGCGGAAAGCCACATCCTATGGGACAGATCCGAAGGCATTCCGGACATTGAGTAAGACCAGAGCCGGAATGTCCCTGGTTCTCCTGGTACCACTTATGAGTGCAGAACCCCATCTAATGACATGATTTATAGCCATAACTGACGATTTACCTTTTGAGAACCCACATTGATGTTCTTGCAGCCCATCGTTGTTTCTGAGCTCTTCTGTGAGGCGGACAGCAATAGCTCTCTCCATGGCCTTTGCTGTGTTGTTAAGCAAACAGAGAGGCCTCACTTCCTTGCTGTGACCTGGCAAGATACTCTTAGGAATTAAGACCAAACGGCAGTTCTTCCAACAACCAGGAAAGCTACCGGATGATAGCTGATCATTAAATAATTGCAGAAGATCTCCAGGAGTCCTATTGATCAGGCCCTTCAAAACGGCAGCCGGAATGCCGTCAGGGCCCGGGCTGCTGGTGTTTCTAAGGTTGTTGATCGCATAAGTGATCTCCTGCAAAGTAAAGTTCCGTCTCTTAAAAACTTCAGGGGCCTCTAACACTGATTCCTCGCTGGGAAATAGGGGCAGCAAAGCAGCCCTGGCGTCAGCCCCAGTAAGCAGAGGTAATTTTGTACCAAAACGTTTCATTATGATTTTGTACGCGTTACCCCACGAGTTATCGTTCAATTCCTGACACAGGTTCAACCACTTGCGCTTTTTCGCGAGTTTGATTTCATGATTAAGTTGTTTTTTACACCTCTTATATTCCATTATGGCTTCGTTAGCAAGCACTGAGTCAGCTCTAGTTAGTCTCTGTGCCCATCTCCTTTTGCTGGGAAAGCAAAAGGAGGCGGAGAAGGTCAATTCCGGGGGATCACCAATAGACTGGCTTTTTCCTTGATTTTGAGGGACCGCGGAACCTGTCCATTTCTTCCCTAATGAATCCACTGAAATATTCCGGAGCAATGACCCCTGATCTTAATTTCTCTGCTACTTTGTCAACAATAGTATTTACTTGTTTTTGAGTCAATCTGATTGGTATATCCCTTTGGCGAGGTCTTATGTTTTGGTCTTTACTTCCAACAGAGCAGCCCGATGGTCACTGGCCGTGTATTTCCCCAAGATATTCCAGGAAAGACAGTCTGCACACCAGCGGTCGTCAACGATAGCTAAATCTAATACCGATGAATGCCCTCTGGCCGCCTAGGTCTCCGTTTGGTTATTTAAGACAGGTCAAACCCTGTGCGGCAATCATATCGGCGAGTATGTCTCCTTGTTTGGTGTTAAAGTCGCACCTAGTCGCAAGATTTTACGTTGAAATCGCCCAGTATAACTATTCGTACTGGGTAATGAGTGATATATGAGTGCTGCAATGGCTACGTCTCGGTTTTTGTCCAAGCACCAACAGTGCCTAGCCGCAGTGATTTTTTTTGGGTTCTGATGACACTATAAAGTCCGTCTTGTAGTCTCTAGCAACTTCCATCACCAAATCGTGTGATAGGTTGCTTCTATTTGCGTTGGTTAATAGCAGTCTAATCATTTAGGGGCTGGGGCGCGTCTGAGCCTTCTGCGCCGCGACGTTTGAAGAATCTACGCTCTGGGCAATCAATTTGAAAATGCCCCCCCTTCCCACAAGCAAAGCAGGTTCTGCTTCTGTCTAGTCCTTCAAACCTGCTTGGTCTGTGCCCTTGAGCCCAATAACGGAAACATCTTTCCTCCATTTCTCCTAACACTATTCGGCAATTAATCCAGCCCACCTTTACTCGTTCTAGCTTACAGACTTTATTAGCGATAATTAAAATTAAAACAAGAAATTATCTCCTCCATATCAGATAAACTGTCCGACCACAATATTATCAGTACTACACAAACGCAACTACTAACCCACACAGTCTTGTATTAGTAATGATAAACAGACGATTCCAGACTTAAAATTAATCAGTAATAAAACTAATATAATAATAAAACCAGTCTAACCTAAATGTCTAATCTCTCGGAGTGTACTCCTAGAGAAAAACTAAAAAAAAAAAAAAACTAATCAATCCGTCAACCAAAATTCTCAAAATTTCATACACTTATCCGTAAACATTTAACCGTCAAATACCGTCCAAAAAATCCGAAAAATACTCCAAAAAACCAGTACAAAAAACACAGTAGTAGAGAGCTACATAACCACGTCCGAACGCCTTCGAATCCAAGACTCGACTAGCGGTTAGCTTGTCGTCATATATCAGTTATCACAAAACAGCTGATGTTTTGAGGTTCAAATCCTAGTAAAACCTAGTTGCTGTTTTAATACAGATTTGAATACTAGACAGTGAATTCCTGAGTGCTTCGGTGGTTTTTTTTTAGCCCATATCCTCCTTGGTCGGACCCATAATTAACACACAACCCAGGCGGATGTCCTTCGATTCTAACGGGCCTCCCTGCGCATCGGCTGTAAGTCCGGCACGCCGGTTCTGGATCTTGTCTTTTACTTTTTGTCTTGGACTCTAACATTTGAGGCGGGACCAGGCTTTACCGTTTCCGGGCTCCGTCCGCCGGGTCTCGGTTTTAACTTATCCCCTGCCCAGTCAAATGAGTATATCGAAGGGCACCCCCACCGGGTGCCCTTCGGTATATTGTTTGAATTCCACATTCTTAACTACGCTTCGCTAGAAGGAAAAATAAAGGAAGCACTGGAATGCCAGAACCGGTCAGTGGTCAATGACCTTCACCGTGTTAATGAAAATGTTGATGAAAAAAGTATTAGAAAGTTAAAAATAATAATTTTTAAATTCTACTTTTAATCTTGATGTTTTAAAGTTATTGCCAAATTTAAAAAAAGAAGATATTAAGCAACCTGCTAAGATTGAAGCTGACTTCGAAACGTATTTATAATTGAAAATAAAAAAGTGACAAAAAGTTTTAAATACTTTCCTGGCACTGGTTATTTATTCTTATATAGCGAAAAAATAATGATACATGAAAATAAATAAAAAAAAATTTTAAAGATTAAAAACAATCGAAATTCTTAAACTCTGATCAGCTCCTCCATTTACAGTACTGTCTCAAAAGTATTTTTTTTTTGCTTGCAGTACTATTATGCAAAGAAAGACAAAAATAAAATGGGTTAAAAATATGCAATAAACGAAAAAATAGATTTTTAGATTTTTATAGAATTTTTGGGCAAAATTAAAAAAATAATTATAAGCATGCTTTCATGTACTGAGCTTAATTAAAGTGGGATTATGTTCGCAAAATTTTGAAAAAATTGACCCCAAACAATTATTATCTCCCCCTTTACATATTGACCCCAAACGTTTACCAACAAATTGCCTCATGTATAAAAGTCTGTACCAAATTTCATCAAAATCGGCTTTTTCAGTTAACAGTTTAAGCTTAAATATGCCAACAAACGTATACATTTGTACGTAAACTTTTAGCTACTCATTAGTCACTATGCCAAATTTCATCAAAATCGATTTATCTAGTCAAAAGTTATTAAGCATTAAACACGCGCCAACGCACGTACGTACATAAGAACATTACCCTCCACCTTTCTTTTTTTTAAACACCTCCCAACAAAAAAAAAAAAAAAAAAAAATACAGAAATGTCTCCAAACGTTGAGAAATGCAAAAAAAAACTATACTCCATTTTTTGACCGATTGCTGTACTTCCTTCTTGCAGTACAGCTCTAGAGCTATCATACGAGAAATGTAATATATATATTTTGTTTTTTTACTTTTTAATTGGCTTATGAAGTCTGTTGTAAAAAAATTTAAAAAACAGCTGTCTTAATTTTTTTTGAACTATTAGTTGATTGACAAAAAAGTAGTGAACCCATATTCGGTCAGTCATTGATTACGACGAATTTGGGTAAGCCCAAGTGTAAAGGCCGTTCACAGCCTTTCATCCGGAGGTCCCGGGTTCGAATCCTCGTCAGGTTCATTCACACTCAGGCATTTTCATACTGCTACAAAATTGCCAGAAAAAAAGCCGAAGTATAAAAACATCGTTTTCAAGAAATGGAAAGAACCAAAAGTCATTTATAATATAGATCTTTGACAGTTAAATGGATACTTATCGTGAGTTCTTATAAGATTTGATAGTGAAATCTATTTGTTTTATCGTTTCTATTTTTATTGCTGCAAACATAGCTCTAAAGAAGAAAAGTCTGATTCGGACAACACATGACATCCTTGTACGCCTATTAAATTACACATGCATACTTTTTTTAAAATGAGAAGTACATAAACTTTTATTACATTAATAACTTCTGATATTTTTTAATTTTTTTTATTGTTATTATTGAATTATTATTTATCGTAAACATTTTTTAGAGGTTAATAATTAATTAATTTTTGTCAGAGGTTAGTAGTTATTAATAAATCAGTATATTTAAATTAAAAAAAAAGTTAAAATAAAAGAAAAGAAGATGAAGTCTGATTCGAACTGATGTCTACCCTTGCAAGATCCAAATATTTCATTAATTAAAATTTTATTTGGCTATTACTCTGGAACCAATGAAAATAAGTACCACTCACGATATATCATTGAAAAATTATCAATGAGGGCTTATTAGTGCAGTTAAGAAAACGTCAAAAATCTAAATTGTTTTTGGCTTTTTTTTGTGGATTTTTTTTGGTTCTGTCGATTGCAATCAAAAGGGGAAATGCACAACTAGATGTTACAATAGTCCTAAATAAAAAATTCCAACATCTTCGGCTGATCGTTTTTGAGTCACGCGAAATATGTACGTACAGACGTCACGCTGAAACTGGTCAAAATGGATTAGAGATGATGAAAATGGATATTTCCGTTGAAATCTGAAAACCGAAATTTTTCGAGATTACAATACTACCTTATACTTGTACAAGGAAGTAAAAGTAGTGATCCATAACATTTTTGGCAAAAATTTCAAAATGTCAACGTGTTTGCAAATGTATATGTGTTTCCAAATGTCACCTATGACATTTTATAAACGATATGACACTTTATCGACGTTTAAGACCACTTTGGTCCAAAAAACACAAAAAATACAATTGTTACAACAATTTTCGAGCGATATACGTACGTACGTACGTATAAGACTCTTCCCTGTACTTTGGTTACTATCTCCGAAACTGCTTAACGTAAATTCTTTGAAAATGGATTAAAAATGTTTTCTATATATGGTGGCATAAAATTTTGGACAAAAAAAGAAGGAGGGGTAGTTTTCGCCATTTTTAATTCTTGAATATTACTTTCCTGGTGAATAAAACTAAAATATCTATATTAAAGAGAAATGTGTGGTGATCGTGTGAAAAATGGGGTATCAGGTTTTTCAAATTTTTACATTTTAGAGTCCAACAGGTTCATCTTGACAAAAAAACCTTTGTAAGTAAACCTAGGTAAAAACCGCTAGGTGTGTAGCTAGTAAAAACTAGGTATGTACTTATGTGCCGGCCT
>JAAAKQ030063894.1:0-15701 GCA_010016005.3 Zanna intricata
TTTTAGGACATCAAAATCTATAAGAAAATGTATAAAAAAACCTATGCAGTTTTTTACTTGCAGACCTGTGTAATTAAAAGTTTAGTTTTTCTCTCCAATAATTAAAATAGCTGTTTTTTTAAAAATAACAATGTAATAATAATTGTTATTGTTGACAATAATATCTAAACTATAACATTAGCTATGATATAGGTTATCACAGTTATTTTATTTACAAAAAAAAAAAAAGAATCAATCCTGATTAAAATAGCTGTTAATTTAAATTTCATTTAAAGAAACTAATATAATTTACTGCCTAAACAAAAGAAAAAAAAATTTTTATATGTTGCCTATCAGATTGTTTGCAGGCGTGCTGGATTAAAGAGAGTATCACTGATATAGATATTTTTTTTTATATTAACCGAGTTACGAGTATATTCTTTTACGGTGGTTACCAATTACAATAATCTTTGGTTTTATTGTTTCGCAAATTAAAATTTTTTATGAAATATAAGTGATATATTTTAATAAATATATAAATATATCTTGCGGTCACTATAATTAATGTTTTAATCATGACGATTAATTATTTATTATATTTTAATTTTAGTTTGGATGAGAACTGAATTATTTTGTAAAGTATGAAAAATGATAAGACAGATCCGTGATTTGTACTTAAGACTTTCCTGAACAAAAGGAGAGCATGGTGGAAAACCGAAATTCATATATATATATATATATAAAAGATTACATTTTATACAAATATACTAAGTATTATTTAATACAGATTACAGATTCGTACAGGAATTGAAATACATTTAATTTACTTTTTCTTTAGTACCACAAATCTTATATAAAAAATATAAGAGCCCTACTCGTCCCTGCTAAGTTAAATTATTACAATGGTTTCCAATGATAATAAATAAAATTAAATATCCCTTAGAAGCACAATTAATCTTCTTCCCTAAAGTAATTAATCGACAACCATTTCTAATTAAATACTTCTAAAAAGAAATCACATGTATTACACAACAACCACAAATCGATCACAATAAATTATTAATAAATAAACGTAAAAAAACGTTTTTTAATTAACATTATATAAATTATAAACAAAAAAAAAAACATTGTAACATAAGAAAAAGAGATGTAATTATAAATATGAAACTTTTTGTTTTTAATTTTTTTTGTTAGAATCAAGAATAAAGGAATAAATATAATATTTAGAAATTTGAAACGATAAGCTATTTCTTTTGTTTAGTTGTATATACGCTTACTAAAATTTAATTAAAATTAAGCAGGAATTAAATTGAAATATGATTCTAGTTAATGAATTTTACGTAACCATTGTCGGTTCATGATTATAGCAGCAGGAATAAATACGCAAGGTCTTGGTGGTAGAATGAATGGAAGAATGTGGGGAAAAAGGATTGCTGGTGGATTGGGGGAGAGTGAAAATACAATAGAGACCATTTATCTTGCGGTCACTATAATTAATGTTTTAACCAATGATTGCAATGAACGAACAAATGAATCGGTGAATACAATATAAGGTCGGATATGGTAAGAAGAGGTTTTGTTGTTAGCTGGTTTTTACCTTTGCACAGTAGGTATGTATGGAAGCATATCCCCCCCCCTTACATAAAACAGGTAGCACCAGTAGCTCTTGGTGGAAACAACAGAAATCCAGGCAAGAAGAAAATGCATTAAATCCCACCCGGGATCACATTAATTGAATCATTTGTTTCCAGTTGTTTAAGGATACCGAATGTTAAATGTCTTCCTATCTTATACATTTCCCGTCAACCCCCGTTCTTCCTTTCCCCTTTACTAAAAAACAAAACCTATCCGAAATAGTAACAACAAAACAACCCTACTACTAACCCTTCTCTTTTACATTTAGAACAAGGACTCTTCTCCACCCATCCACCCGACATACAAGCCTATCCACCAACGGTGTGGATACTTCATTCAATGTAATACAACCGTAGCAAAAAACCTTTAAATAGTATTACTACTTTACCCTTATCCAACAGGAACACTATACTACAATAATACTATACTGAAACGCTGCACTATACTACTGTTACGAGTAAACTCCCTTTTCAAAACCCTCCAAAAATAGCAAAAAAATTTTCCTTTTCCCCTTACGAATGAACAAACGAACTAACCAACCCACTCAACAATACAATATAATTCTAAACAAATTGCACGCCGCACTCCGTTTTTTTTTAAATGGATTATTATTCAACCGTTCCACGTAAACCACATTCTTTAATTAGGGACGATTTAATACTTTTAATTTTAAAAACATACGAAAAAATGACCTCCAAATTAGCTGTTGTGGATGAAAAAGAATATTTTCCTATTTTTTTATTATTAATTTATTTTTGAAACTATTATTTTCCATTTTATATAAGTTTAATAAAAACCACTAAACAATATAAATAATTAGTTTAAAAAAATCTGATGAAGACATCACATGACTTCCTTGTAGACCCATAAAATTACATACACACATTTTTTTTTTTTAAAATGAAAAGTACATAAAATTTTATTGCATCAACTTCTGTTATTTTTATTTTTTTATTGTTATTATCGAATTATGATTTATCGTAAATTTGTTTTACAATCAGAGGTTAATAATTATTAATAAATCAATATATTTAAATTTAAAAAAAAATAAAAGTTTAAAAACAAAGGGTGATTCGAACCGATGTTGTCCCTTGTATGATCCAAATATTTCAATATTAAATTTTATTTGGCTGCAATTCTGGAACAAATGAAAATAAGTACCATTTAAGATATATCGTTGAAAAGATTTCAATGAGGGCTTATTACTGTAGTTAAGAAAAATTCAAATTCTTTTGGAATTTGAGCCCAGTAAAAAGGGAGGTGCACAACTAGATGTTACAGCAGTCCTAAATCTAAAATTTAAACATTCTACGGCTAATCACTTTTGAGTTATGCGAGATCCGTACATACAAACGTCACCAGAACTAATCAAAATGTATTCAGTGATGATCAAATTGGATATTTCCGTTGAAATCTGAAAACCGACATTTTTCGCAATCACAATACTTCCTTTACTTCGTACGTGGAAGTAAAGATAGATCAAAATTAATACACTTTCTGGTTACATTTTGATCTATTTTGATTCACCTTAGGACAGTAAAAATAAGTAATGTAATGAATACAGTTAAAGTTTACTTTGCCGTAATGAATAAATATACACGCATTTTCACTGTGCGCAAAGTTAAGGTACTAGTTATATCCACATATAAAAATTCCCAAAACCAGTTTTAATTGTCATATGTGTAATTAGAATAATTTAGTGTAAATTAAAATATGATCTGCATAAAGACAAGTTTGATTCCGCATCAACGTAAGTCGAATCAAATTACATAATCTTGAAATACCCCCTGGTGAAAGAAAAAGTTATATAAATATAACATTAATCAATGTTGAAAAAGTATTATTAACATAAAACTAAATATAACGTTTATAATTTTAAGATAAATATACATCACATAATGAGGAAGAAAAATTACTTTTAAATTTTTTACGTAAACTAACGTTTGATATCCACCTTATTCAATGGGGATACAAAGTAGAGAAAATAAAGATAATATTTTAATGTAGAATAACATTCAAAAGAAATAAATAAATAAATATGACCATATCTTCTAAGCTGAAAAAAAAAAATATTGAAGTAAATACAAAATGGGTTCAATATTAACAGAAAAATTAATGGATATGGAAAAAAAGTAAGGCAATACAATAAGGACAGTCAAAGGCCTAAGCTTTTACTTCTCCATGTAGGCAGTGCTACAGCTCTACAAGGCAAAGTATTATAATCGGTCCAATTTAAGCATAAGCAATTTTCACCGCATCTTGAAGTTTTGACACGCAATGAAACGAGAAAAATCAACAAACCGGATGGAATTTTTTCGGATGTTAATGTCCGTATGTATATGTGTTCGATATTAGCCTCTAAATCATTTTATATCTCCAAAACTACTTGACCAATTTTGACCAAACTTGGTCAGATTACTTCTATAATACGAGTATATGTCATTGTTACCACTAAATTTTCAATTTAAGAAGTCAAGAGGGTGAGGCTGTATAGCAAGGTCATTCTTAATATCTCGAGATTTTGTCTAATTATGGCCATATTTTTGTTAAGAACAATTGTTAACAATTAAAACCCAAACAATATTTGCAAAAAAAAAAAAAATTCTTTGCAAAATCGCATCAATCAAAAAATGCTTTTGTAGTTTTGTGCTATGTTGTGACGTCACAGCCTGAGCAGAAGAATTAAATAAATGAATTTTTTATTTTTTTTTTATTAAACACCCACGCAGCAACTGGTACCACCATTAGGTATGTCATCAGCCGCTGCGCAGTGTGGTGAAGCAGATTAACCTACCATCCCCCCAAGCTTGGGAGAAATAAATAGTATTTAAAGTGCAAAAAAAAAAAAAATTACTCTCTGGCTGGCTCTCAAACTCGTTCGCCCTGTTGACTCGGTATCTGGTGGGTTAAGCCTCGCGGTTATACCATTCTGCCAACGGTACATGCGAAATTTGTTCTATGTAAGTTGTGAAATTTCATTAGTTAGTGTCGACCGCCAACGCTAAAACCGCCATACCCGCGCGAATTAAATATGGTAAATGTTAAATTAAATTTTATGTGTAATCAGTTCATCAGACATATCCTACAGTTGTAGAACTTTCCCAGAACGCAGCTTGAGTCGTGGTCGGGAAAGTCCTACAACTGTGTTATCAGCTTATTTTGTACAAAGAATGATTTATGAATAATATAAAGATAAAAAGTTATTACTAACCAGAAGAACTGTCATAGACAAATTAAAAATTGACATATCAAATATAAATTTAGGAATTCTGAAGAAAAAAAAGAAATATGGACTCTAGACTTTTATAGCAGTGATATATGAGAGAACCAAAAAGAAACGCAATAGACATTTTTGAAATATGTTCTAAAGAAAATTTTTAACATTAGGGGGACACTAAAATAAATGTAAAAAAAAACCACTATGAAAAAATTTTCCCTGCAAATGTTTAAAGTTAATGAATTATATATTGAAATTAAATATCCAGCGTTAGTTTAAATAAAGTGTACAAGAAATAAAAAATCTGTATGTATAATAAAGATTAAATAGAATAAACAACTCAAAAAAATTGAATTTAATATTGAAAATAAAATTATACGTAGTAATGGAAAGGGTTGAAGAAATGAACCAAATTAGTAATTTTACTGATTATTATATGACTACAACTACTTTACTTCATTACTTTTGTAATATTAATCAAAAAATCATGTACTATTAAACTCTTTCACTACTAAATCCCATTGCCGACATAAATTTTTTATTCGAAGAATAAAATTTTGAATTTGAAATTAAAATAAGATAATGTAGTTTGTTTTCCTTAAACTGGTTTATAATTGAGCAAAGACAGGCTGTATAATTTAAATTTAATAAATGTGTATTCTCTAAGTGTTATGTAAATAGGGAGATCAGGGACTGCCGACTGCAAAGTGGTAAGTTATACAAGAAGATGACAAGTGACAAACGGTTTCATACTGTTTAATCAATCTTATGTTCAAGAGGTACTATGAAACAGACTTCTCTTACACAGACAGAGAGATACGAGAGAGACAGAGATAACGATAAAGAGAAATACGGGTATAAAGTAACAGCGGTAAAGAGAATTCAGTAAATTACAGTTAAACAATAGTTTCAAAACTATTCAATCTTAGTTGAGAATCGACTGAGGAAAGTGATGTGTGAGACTTTGGCAGCAAACGTCGATACTTGATAGCAAATAAACCGCATTGATTACACCTCCATTAGAATATATCTATCTCTATTTAACACTACTACTTTCTCTCTCGGTTTCTCTCATCCTCTCTCATTTACCGTTAAAATCCCTTGCAAATGAGACCTTCACCACTGTCAGTATCGCTCATTTACGACGCAGTTGATAAAGCATTATTTACATCTGGTCTCAACGCAATTTATCCTTCGGAAGGCGGTTGTGATATATTCTCCCTCCCAACCCGTATTAACATACACTAACACAAACACACAAAGCCAGAGTTTATAGTACACAGTAACTCTTATCAATAATTAATATCTAATATTATATAAGAATTAATAGCTGTAACTCTGACTTTATATACAATTATGTAGAATTCTTTAAAAAATATGGAATTAAAAAAATAATAATTTATAAGTTTTAAGGTTAGAATTATTATAATCAGAAGGAATTAAAAATTATTTTAATAAAACATAGAAATAAAACACTTAAAAAAAGATCTTTCACCGTATTTATAAATTTTTTTGTCTCAAATTTCATTTACAATCGGTTCCATTTATACAGAAACCAAAGTAAATGGATCACAAAATTACATGAAGAGAAGTTTTCATCGAAAACCCTCAAAGGAATATATATTAAGAAAAAAAGTCAAATACAGTCATGTAAGAAAAGCACTTACATTAAGTCCAAAGAATAGCATTATGAATAATAAAATAAAAAGTAAAAATATTTTTTAAAAAATTAATAAACAAAACACAAGAAAACAGAAATAACATCAGGATAATAGATTAGTTACCCACAAAAATATACTGAGATGATGGACAATACACAAGGAATGAAGTTACACCCCGTGTTTTACACAGTTTCCCAGGTCCAACATATGGAGTCGTTTTAGCTGCCTAGAATCCTCGCTACTGATTAGAAGGTTCACAGTCAGATAGTTCACATGATTATTTAGCTTTAATACGTATTTCGAACCGAATCAGTGGTTTTCTTCGCGAAGGTACAGTCATTCCAGACAAGTTATATATCTCGGTGTTTTTCCATTATGCATCTCGCCAACTTACTTTTGAAATTGCTGAATAATTTTAATGCTGGCGTTGCTTTTTGTACCCAAAAGATAGACGCCATAGACCAAATCTCATTCAGAATTACTGTGTACAACAATTGGTAGTTAGATAACGATAATTAGATCTCCAGCTTTGTAAACCGTACAGCTCTTTCAACTTGATGTTCACTTGTTTCCTTTTTCCCCGTCTCATGAATCTTCCATGTCAAACGATGATCCAGGTGGAAGACTTAGTTAACTAGATACACGGTTAGCATGGGAGATATGTAACTCACCGGGCTGGTCTAGTGCGTAAATAATCATCGCAAATTAGGTGATTTCGAAGTTGAGAGTTTTAAGATTTTAATCCTAATGAAGGCAGTTACTTTTATTCGGATTTGAATACTATATCGTGGGTACCGGTGTTCTGTGATGGCTGAGTATCGATTAACTACACATTTCAGGAGTGGTCGATCTGTAATTGTACAAGACTACACTTCATTTACATTCAAACATTTCATTCTCTTTTTTTACCTCCGAAATAATACCTTACGGTGGTTCCGGAGGCTAAAAGAAAACGAGAGAACACGTCGGATATGTAAACGCTATTCATGTAGTCACTCCTTCTCATCATCATTACAAAGGTCACTTGACTTGATTTCGTTGGATAGACCTTCATTTTTAAATGGTATCTTACCGGTATTTAGAAATTAAAAATTACTGTTGGTAAAAATGATATATAACCATTTTTTACAATCAAGAATCGAAAACAATTTTTTTTTTTGAAACAGGCAAGCCACTCAAATTCCCAAACCAGAAAATAAAGATTCTTTCTCTTCTAAAAGTTTATTTTTTGTTACAAATTATTTTATTTACTTAAAAATAATATATATTTAATATATAAATAATAATATATATAATATTGTTAAATTGCGTTAAATTTAACAATGCAAATAAATATAAAAAAATTATTTTTAACCTTAAGAAGGGTAAGTATTCTCTTAAATGACTATTATGAAAAAAGATATAGTAAAATGGAAAAAAGTTGAAGATAAAAAACATTTTGTGTGAAGTTATATTAATATTTTTAGTAAGAAAAATGATAAATCTTTTCATGATTCGAATCCCACAAGTATTTCTTTTATATTTTATATAAAGTATAAAATATAAAAAAAGAAAATCATTTTTGAAAAGATTACCAGAGTGGATCTATTAAAAAGTTTTTTTTTTTTAAATAATTGATACATTAATTTTAATTTTTTGTCCTAAAAATTATTCTTAAAATTAGGTCATATAATATATTTATACGTAAAAAGGGTACAAAAACCATGCTCTTCGTATCCATATTTAATTTTTGTCTTTATACATCATTAATAGAATCAAAAATTATAAATAAAGAAAAAATGTGTTGTCTATATCAAGAGAGCGGAATCTTCCAGGATACTTTTGAATCTGAAAGGTTTTATAGAATAATCTTTTTGATAAGATTTCCAAAAATGGATTTCCATTCAAATAGGATAATACAATTAATAAGTTTATCCTAAATATGTAAAATTAGTCTTCTAATTAATTATATGATACAGATATTTTTTTATCAATGTATAAACGATATAGTTTTGGGTTTTAATTTTATGAAATTTTAATGATACCAAAGGACGAAGGTATCAAAAAAAAAAAGAAAAGTTAAATAAACGTAAAAAAGAAACGTTAAATTTCTGTTCACACCATATAGGTGGTCCTAGTGATAGCTTGTCAATCGACGTATCGTATCGGAGAGAGGGGAAGGAAAAGACACAATTGATCAGAAACAGAGAATCCCCGTGGAAAGTTGTGTTTGATTGTTTATATAGAAGAAGGGGAACATATCACAGCAGGATTTAAGCCCTAACATTTTACGTCAACATTCCATTTTAAAATGGCAACAACTAATACTAATGCAGAGTTAAAATGGATGTTGTAAGCAACGGTTAGAGAGACAAGGGGCCAAGCGTATTGGAATTCCCACAATCAAACAACGGTAAAATTACAAACTCCTGTATACCAGAGAATTCTCTTCGTCAGTACCATATTATTTTTTCTCTCTTCTCTTTCCTAATACAAAAACACTGTTTTTTTTTTATCCTCCTATCTCAACTTTTGTTAAAAAAAAAAAGGATACCAGAATCCAACTAATACCCTATATAACCTAACGAAACAAAACAGAGATAGTCAGCTCCGTATCTAAAATATCCCGCTGATGAATCAAGCTACATGAAAACAATGTCGATGTGCTATCTATTGATTGACACCGTTTTCTCTCTTCCTGTATTTGGTTTTCATTTTCATTGCTAACAAAAATAATTGTTTTCCGATGGAATACGAATCAAACAAGTATATATAACATAAAATTTTGACTTGTTACAAAGGAATTCTAATTCAATAACAGACATGAACTTTCTATTTAATTCTATCTTTCAAAAAAAACAACATCATTTTCTATAATTTAAATATATATATACATTTACTGAATATTTTTATTATTCTTTGTTTTTGCTGTTTTAAGCAACTTCAAACAAATAAAGTCATCAGCAACTAGGTTAGAGTTGACTCGTTAAATATTTTTCACATTATCTGGGAATCGAAGCTGGGACCTTTGGTGTTACATGTAATCATGCTACCATACCTAAATCAGCTTAGCGGTCTTTAAATATTTCATATTTTCCTACATTAAATATATTCGCTGACAAAAAAAAAAAATCGCAAAAGCATTTGTTATGCACAATCCACTTGCGCATGGAATGTTTCTTTAAAAAAACGCACAACACAACTGTTTCTGTTGCACGATTTACAAACCCAACTTAATTTAAAATATTTATCATTTTATTTAAGTATAATACTTTTTAGTTTATTTAATTCAATACTTCTAACTAAAGCTCGCGTGAAATATCACCTTTAATTATCGCGGATGTGGCAGAAATAGCAGTGATGGTCGGCATTAAGTAAACTAATGTAATTTACTTACGTAAAACAAATTTCGCTTGTACGGTCGGCAAACTGGTGTAGCCACGCGGCTTAACGTACTAGCAACCGAATCGACCGTGCAATCGAAGTATAGACTTAGCAAGACCCAATTACTTTTTTTACTTTAAATATTTATTTTACTTTACGTTAAATATTATTAATTTATTTAATTATACTGCTCACCTATGACGTAACAACATAGCACTAGATTAAAGTATTTTTGTGGTTTTTGTGGTTGTGACTGTTGAAAATATTGCTATTTTTTAATTGTTATGAAATATGCCTAAGAAAAATATGACCTAAATTAGGCGAAATCTCGAGATACTGAGGGTGACCATTCCCCTTTTTTCAGGCAAACATTTTCAAACTGTAGGGAAATTCAAACTTTCCCTACAGTTTGAAAAAGTAATGGCATCAATATCGCGTATATAAAAGTAATCTGAACAAGTTTGGTCAAAATCAGTCCAGTAGTTATGGAAATATAAGGTAATTTAGAGACCAATACTATACACACATACATGCGAACATTAAAATCCCGAAAATTGCAATCCGGTTTTTAGGTGCCAACTCGTCAAGATGCGGTGAAAACCGCATATTCAAAACTGGATCGATTACAATACTTTCCCTTCTAGAGCTATAGTGCTATCTAAACGGGAAATTAATAATCGTTAAATTCTATTGTTCTAAAAAAATCGATTTTATTGTAGTTACTTCCAGAAGGAACATTTTCTTACCTATATCTGAAAAATAAACATCGTTTATTTATCGTTTAATAAACATCATTATTTAACGTTCAATAAACATCGAAATTAACGTTTATCTATAAAATTGAAGTGGTTTTGAAAAAAGAAATTGATTCACATTAAAAAAATGTCATATGCAGCAAAATATATACCCTAAAATACTAATTTTTTTTTAATGAAATAAATAATGTGTCCTGTCTATCGCTAGAGTATAATTTTAAAAACGATACTCAGGACACATAAAAAAAGGAAGATTGTCATTTATCTATATAGATAAACGTTTACAAGATCTTAAAATCCTTAAAAATCAATTTCAATTGCTATTCTTTTTACTATTCATATCCAAGACTGTAACCTCTAAAATATTACGATTCTTCCCGAATAAAAAGTTTTCTCGTATTTCAAAACATCAACAGGCATTTATAAATTCAACTGAGTAATGTCCTGGAAAATAAGAATTAAAGCAAATAAATCACAAAAAAAAAATTACTTTAATTTGCGAATTGTATACTGTCCAATTATAACAGTTTACAATAGAGCAAGTTTCTAACAGAGTATATATTTACGACTCATAAATTCATCAGCGTCTCATTTAGATACCTGATGTAACTTATACAAAGACTTAAATATGAAAATTGCACGATTTGATAGAATATAAGCGACCCCATTTAAAACAAATTAATATTTAGTTTGATAGAATACACTTGCATCAAAACTCATGGGATATAGTTCTTTAATAAGACTAGTTTTTACTCTTTTCTCGGAAGTTGTCATAATCTACATTAAATAAAATTGAAATACATCAATCAATATCTATAAGAACTATGCATTACATTTTTAACGTATTATGTATTAAATTACATCGTGAAATATTAGTTAAATGGCAATGTAGTAAGGACCTATTACGATCGACACAAGGCTATTAAGCTACGAAACTGAACGCAAGTTATAAACCATAAATACTGTACTTTAAAATACGTATAAACTGTTAAAACTTTTAATGATGTAATTCAAAATTTTAATTTATAAAATTATTTCTGTTTATCGACGATTTATAAATTAAAAATTTTTATCAATTTTTGTTGCTGAAAGCTTTTTCCCTAAAGTTTACAATCAGTTCCACAAACAGAAAAACCATAAAAAAAACTGGATCACAAAACAATGTCATGAAGAGACGTTACCATTGAAACTCCTCAAAGAAAATACACGTAAGCAATCATATACATGTATGAAAAGTAGCATACAGTGATTAAGATATAAACAGAATTATGAAAAAAATAACAAGAAATAATAAAAAGGAATAGGGTACAACATGTGGAGAGCGTTTCAGCCCTCTAATGTCCTCCTCACTGTTGTCCAGTAAGTTCACAGCTAGGATTGTTTTCATGGTTGTTTAACTTTAATTTGTACTTAAAAATCAATCGTCGAACCTCCTCATGAATTATGTATGATAATCCTGGATAGTCATGGATCTCATCGTTTCTGAAAAACCACTGTGCCTCCGTTATGCTCCCGATTATATATTCTGGAATCGATGAATAATATCGATACTGCTTCTACATTTCGTATCCCAGAGCTGGATACCGTAGGTCCATACTGACTTTAACAATACATTGTATAATAACTGTTTGCTGGACAATGACAACTATGATCTCCTACCTAGCAATCTTTAAATTTAATGTTCAGCCGTTTTCTTTTTTCTTTCTCATAACTTTTCCGTGTCTAGATATAGATTTAAATCCGTAAGCGGTCAGCTTGCAGGAAGGAAATGCCATTTAGGTGGACCTGTGGGCAGTTCCCTCTACTTATTACAAAAGTCACATGACTTGATTTCGGCAAATTAATTTTTACCTCCCATTTAGTCAGCCACTCGTCGATTAGATCTAACAAAAGTTGCTGAAATATATGGATAAAAAATTACTAATAGTTTACATAATTATACCATACTCCATTTAAAAGGGTAAATATTTCATTAATCGCAATTGGCCAAAGTACTAATTCATTTCTTGTACTTCATATCAGATACACGAATGTCATCTAATTCGCTAGTTGTACATATGTGTTTGGGCAAACGTGAATAATACAAAAGAAAGCAAAGAAAAAATTATACAGAGTTTATAACTACTTTAAAACCATTCTAAAATTATTTATGAGAACGTAAATCACTTTTTCTATTAAAAAAAGAAATAATAATAAAAAATAAATAGTAGAAAACACCTAAGAAGATAAAAATTAAGTTTAAGTTGTCATTTAAATTTTAATGAAGCAAAAAAAAAAAATTAAAAGTAAACCCCAAAATTCATTAGCGAATAAGAAAAAGAAAATATCGTTAAGTCACGCAACATGTCGTAAGCCGAACAGAAAGCGAAAACTGAACGGTGCACGAGCATGGGCGGTTTTACAAGAGGATAACGAATGACGAAATGTAATGTTGGGAGGAAGGAAAAGGAGGTGTGTCGCCGCAATCAATTCTAGCAGAATGAACAGGAAATTAAAACCATTGTTTTTCTGACTCACGTTTATATTTTCTTTCTCGTTTCTTTAACTCGCTCCCTCTTTCACGAACATCTCACGATTATAAAAATATAACTAGAATAAATGTCATCACATTCAAGCAAAAATATGTTTAAAAATATTGTAATCTTTTTCGATTCTTTCTACACGAACTTTACTAGCACTTAAGACTTCATGTTAATAGTAAGTAACACTAACAATTTAAGTTACGAATTATCGAATTATTTAACCTTTTATATATATATATATATATATATATAAATTAGCTTCCACGTGGTAGCTTCATCCACGCTCTATGGTTACTTTCCCGTCGCGTTAGGGGATATTGCCAGATATCCTGACCTATTGTCAGGGCTCGCTTCGCTCGCCTTTTCTGTCTAGCAAGGGGCTCTGCCCCCGGGACCATTCTGTGTTTATTAAATTACTACTTGTGAGAATAATAGTGAAAGATAAAAATGGTAAAGTGATCTGTAATTTTTTCACAGCAATGTTTGATCAATACAGGACTTGAAACTTTGATTGAACTAAAGAATGCGACGATTTCAAAATATTTGGCCTCCAACTTAAAAATATTAGATATAACCGGTTACCCATCATTCCTACGGGTAAAAGTATTTTTTTCTCGGTTTATAGTGTTTCCCTACAAACAAAACTAGGAAGTGAGCGTACTTAGTTACTCTTTTTTTCAATTTTTTAATTACTTTTATTTTATGTTTTTTTTATTTAAATAACTGGAAGCTGGTGCAGCCAGATGCTTCGCACATACTGTGACGTAGCTATGTAGGTTGAGCCGTCGCGCCATATACCGATGCATCCCTTAAAAAAATTGAAATTGAACAAACTCGAAAATGGTTTATATATATTTATTTGAAGAATATTTGTAAGCTCAAATCTAGTAAATATTTCTTTAGTATAGCCCGAAAATTTGCAATCATTGTTCAACATTTTTTGTCATGCTTCACTCCTTTCAAGGTTGAATTTTGAAAAATCTAGGAACTGGTTTTTAGATATTCCACATGAAGATTACACAAACAAAAATTAAGTAATTATGTTCGTTTGTTGTGGAGAAATTAAAATATTATTCTTATGTTACATAAATCATGGAAATGCTTTACCTTATTTGAGTATTCTTGAAAAAAAGTTTTTTTTATTAATAATAATAATACCTGAAATTGGATAAGGACCTCCAAAAGGATAAACATGAAAAAATATTAGTGAAGAAAGGAAAGGACAAAAATAAACAGATGACCAAAAATGAAGCCGTCATGAAAAAATGATAAACGAATGGAAGAAGAGGAAAGAAGCTAGAAAGAAGTGGTGTTTGAGTTAGTCCTAAGTTAGCCTTTCTCATAAAAGACAAACATTAAACACGCGCTATAAAAAAAATTATTTAAAATAATTGTATGGTTTTGAAGAAACATGACAAAATTAATGAATCTTAAGTTATGAAGCTATAATTAAATTAATAAACCGGTTAAATGCGTAACCAACAGGAATTTAATTTTTTAGTAGAAAAAAATCACACTTGAGATTTAATATTTTACTTTTTCACTGAATGAGAAAGCTTATTTTACAATATTTTTTATTGAAAAAATTAATTTTTTTATACAAAGTGAAATAAATTATAGAAACAAACGTTTCCATACTTCATATTTCAAACTGAAAGATAATTTTCAATGTGTAGGAGGAAGAAACATATACGAATCTACATACTGTAGTAAGAAGGCAAAATGAGAAGTAAAAAACTTTCATTTCTGGTAACGTAATAAAAATTGCATTGTTGTAAAAGTACCAACAGTTGATTTAATATTTTAAATTTATAAATACATTTTGTAAATTAAAATTTTCTTTAATATTTAAATACTTTTTAAATTTATTATATTAAATAATTTTGGACCGAAAATTTTTTTAATAAATTTAAAATTTAAATCTTGTGATAATTAATGTAAAATACATCACTTGACCTAACACCATTTATTTGTATTAGGGTTGGGCAAATTAATACTTATTTTTTATTATTATAATTAGTTATTTATTTTTGAAAAAACTATTATTATTGTTTGGGCCATTAATTCCTATATTAATTGTTTAACATTTGTTACTGAATGTAATTTATAATAAAGTTATGAAAATCGATCAAATACAAGTAGATCCAGTTAGATATATATGATTACAAGGTCATGATTTTTTCCTACTAAAAGCAATTTAGTAAAGAAATTAATATAGTGAAGGACATACTCATATAAATAAAGCATACAACATATCACTATATATATAAACAAAAAGATAATACCACAGAACTCGTTCCGCCTAAAAAATAAATATATTTTTATTTTAAACAGATATTTGCGCGTTGGCTAAACTACTAGCCGTATGGAGGATAATTGATAAGTTAATAAAATTAAAATAACAATACTCTGATAAGAATGAAAAACTGTATAATGAACTTAATTTACAGTAACAGTAACATTTGTATTGTCTAAATAATAATAATAAAATAACAACAAACTATTACATAATACTTGTAACATACAATGAATAACACAGGTCACATTTATAATGTTAATTTAACATTTG
>JAAAKQ030063916.1:23549-34567 GCA_010016005.3 Zanna intricata
TGATTTGTTAAAACAGCAGATTCTCTTTGATTGATCCGTCCCCGTCACATTCATATCTCATAAAGCATAAGATCTGAGAAATGTTTGCCACATCTGTTGATTTATCAAATTGAATCCTACAAAATTCACTTGAACTTGCTGAATTGTCTTATTGTGAACATTGGCACCTTGATATTATGTTGTTAGAAAAGGAAATTTTTTTGCTTCTTCCACACCTCCTAAAACACTGACCATATCAATTGCAACAGGCAATATGAAGTTTTCTACAATTGTATGGAGTTTAGACTTCTTAGTTACACTTAACTCTAGGAGATAATATGCTTTAACTGTACTTTTATCAGTATGACATGATTTACCAATAGAAGCTTATTGATTTCTCAAAGTATGTAAATTTCTTTTAAAAATTCCCAGGGTTTGCTTTTATGATCTGGATGTTAGTTTCCAAGTGTCAAATTAATTTTGACAGCTTTATGCTTTCATTGGAGAGAATTTGAAAGTAAACAATACACTGTGGTTTTCCATCCAATTAGGTAAAACCATAGTTTAAATAACTTTTAACCAGTCGATTCATGAATGTAGATGGCTCATAACATTTTTTCATAAATTTATCCATTTTGCATAAGAATCTAATTGAAAAAAAAACAGTTATACTGTTTGACT
This sequence comes from Zanna intricata, assembly GCA_010016005.3. Taxonomy (NCBI): domain Eukaryota; kingdom Metazoa; phylum Arthropoda; class Insecta; order Hemiptera; family Fulgoridae; genus Zanna; species Zanna intricata. The sequence continues at coordinate 24,210 of JAAAKQ030063916.1, forward strand.
GCATACTAAAAAATCGAAACCTCAGTTATTATTATTTTCAATGAAACTCCACTTTTAAAAACTTAAGTAAAGGCTCCAGAAGTTTTGCATTCAAAACAACTGATGTTTGCAATCCCTCACATCACTTTTATACTGCTGAGAGCAAACGTGTTCAAACATTTCATATGCGTGTTTGAACATGACACTCTTACAGGTTATATTATGCAAGCAGACCAAATTACAAGGAGCATGTACACATCAAGTTGGAACCTGTAAATTGCTTGTTTATATACTTCAAACTTGCTTGTTCATATCCATCACTATCAATGCAGCTAAATAGCTTTGTTTTATTGGGTTGTGAAATATTTATTATATATTTCTTTTACTTTATGGTCATAGACCTAAAATGGTTGAGAATCGCTGCTCTAATAGTTTTATAATCCTATTAGAATAATTAATTCAAGGTCAAACAAGGTTGAGAAGATTGAGGATGGGGCAGCAACTGAAAAAGCAATTCTTTCTTAGGAGTAATTATAGAATTAAAGGTAAGTGAAATAGGATTCTGGAATAGATGAGTAAGGATATGATGTTGTATGGGGTTTACTAGAAAGGATCATTAGTTATGGATTATAAAGTACAAAAAAAATTTTATTTATGCTCTCTTCTAGTTAGGGATACAAAAGTGCAACCCTTATAGTATTTGGATTTCTACCCTTCCTCTTGATGTTAAGAAAAACACTAATTTACATATTTAAATATAAAAAATAAAGGATGGGCCATTAATTCATTTATGTCTAGGACAGCATAAGTATGTAAGATATTAGAGAAAACTGAAACTTATATGTTATAAGTACAAATTACTAAATCTTACTTTCATTTCAAAATGTGTAGTGCAGATTTTGTTTTTTGTAAAAAACAAACGAAATATCTGTATTAAAGATTTATATATAAGTTATAATAAAATATAACGATTGAAAATGATTTAAGGATCAAAGGGTACTCTTTAATGTGTGTGTTCTCTAAACACATCTTAATGTACTTAACGTGGTTATTCAGTCATAATTATTGGCTTCTTTTTTTTTTTTTAAATAAATTTTAAATGCCTTCAGCTGTTGTAATTACTAGCGTCTACCAAATGCAAACAGCATGCAATGAAGCTGCACCCAGTATTGTCAATTATGACGATCAGGAAGGATCTGTTCTTTAAAATGAGACTAATTCCACACACTTTGTTTTCCATGATCCTACTGCTTCAGATGTATCAGGAATCTTTAACTGTTATGTTAAAAGAAGATGTAGATTATCTTGTTATCTAGAACTTTCGTTTATTAATCAACATTAATAAAAGTATGAAGTTCTCTTGACCTCCCCATGTTTTATTTTTAATTAAATATTTTTGTATGCATGTTCAGCATTGCTGCTTGTCAAATGGACTGATTTTTATAATTTCTTTTTTTATTTTAGAGGTAGCTCCTGATATTGTCTAGTGGTTAGAGCTTTTCCAGACAACTTATGTGGAAGACTTTTTTTAAATAAAGATTTTTTTCTTTTCCTTGAACAGTTTGAAAAAATTTTCAGTTTTTTTAATTATTGCTATATCAAACTGTTACATCATAATAATATTCTAATGTCACTAATATGTAAAGTATTTTCACATGAATACTCTAGAAAATTACTTTGAAAACTTAGGAAAAGTATAATGCATATTTCCATCCTTCAGGAAATCTTAGCATATCTGGTAGCAGTGTTATGTTGTTTTCAGTAGGAGTTTCTTCACACAATTTTTTGCTTCCTGTTTCTAATTTTTATTGATATCTAGGTATCTTACCTCTGAAATTATTGCAAGCATAATTTTTTTGGCAGCATTTTTGTGGGTTTATCCAAATTTTAAATAAAAATAAACAAAAAAATCTAAAAAAAAAAATAAAACTGATTTAAAAACTACACTAGAACTTTAAAAAAATAATACTTTTCAACAATTATTTAAATTTTTACTTTTTAAATTGTGGTTAAAATTAAGCTTAATAAGTTGGTTTTTTTTATCTGTAATCAATTTCCTTTTTTATTTCTTTTTTTTATTATTCCTAGTGTGTATGTTGCAGTCTGTTCAACTAGTGAATAATAAGCAATCCCCCATAGCCAAGTGATATGAGGTAGGTATGACACGTAAATGAGATGTAATTTTGTACAGAGTCTGGCTGACTATTCCTGTGATGTGTGGTTAGTTAAACCCCAACCTCCAAAGTCACCAGTATCTGCTGTCTACTATTCAAATCCATGTAAAAGTATTTAACTTTTAGTAGGATTTTAACCTCAGAACCTTTGAATGAAAATCAGCTGTTAATCAAATGATTTACAGTGACAAGTTTATCACTAGACCAACCTGGAGACTGAATCAGATTTCTATAAGTCAGTGTTCAACAACCTATTTGAAAAGGTATCATTTTTTAATTTTTAGTAATCAGTTTTGGTTATCTTTATTAGTTAATTTTGTTAATATTATTGATGCTGGAGAGGTAAACAACTACATTTAAATGTTTTTTTTAAAAGTTGGCAATAATCTTGCTGAACCTTCTCAGTATGGCAATTTAATCACACCAAGTTGGATGTTTACAAAACCAGGTGCTGGTGTTGCTACATTAAATGCTGGTTTTTGTTTTGAATCTAGTATAAAAGTACATGATTTCATCAATAATGTTTTAAAATGTAAATTCCCAAAATATGCCGACACTTATCTTAAGTTTTTGCTTAATAAGTTTATCTTTGTTGCTTGTCAGCTATGATTTTGCAATGTTTGTAAAGGCCTTTCTATACCAATGTTAATAAATATTCATAGTTTAACAATTTTTTCCTTGTAAAAGATTATAATAATTTTGTTAAATTTAATTTACAATTATTTCATGTACCACTTTTTCTGTAATCTAATTTTTATTGTCATATAAAAAATTTGTTCTGGAAAACCACAGATTTTTGCAAAATACTTGTCAGAAATTACACACAAAAAAAAAAAACAGTGAATGAAACAAGTTTTAAATTAATTTCTACAAAATTACTTTTACATCAATTTTATAATCATTTTAAAATTACTTACACTAATAAGCAGATTAAAACTGTTTAATATTTTTTAATATCTTTTTAAAGTGAAAATAAACACTACTATTGCATTCTTAATTACTATTCTTCATACTAATTGTTAATTACTACTCATTCACTACTATTCTTTTTAATTAGTTTTGTAGTTTCTATATCCTTTGTAAACCTTTTACTTCCTTGTACAAAACAAAGGAAGTATTAGGATTGTGAAAAATTTTGATTTTCAGATTTCAATGGAAATATCCATTTTGACCATCCCTGAATCCATTTTGACTATAGTTTTGGCGTGACATCTGTACGTATGTATGTATGTACCTCACATAACTCAGAAACTGCAGCTGTAGGATATTGAAATTTTGCATTTAGGACTGTTGTAACATCTAGTTGTGCCTCTCCTTTTGCTTGCAATTGACTGAACCAAAAGTGTTAAAAAAACCCCAAAATCCCCAAAAAATTGGATTTTGAACTTATTCTTAACTGCAGTTAGAAGCCCTCATAGAGAGCTTTTCAACAATATATTACTTATTTTCATTGGTTCCAGAGTTATAGGCAAATAAAATTTTAATTAATGAAATATCTGAATTTTACAAGGGACAAAATTGGTTCAAATCAGACTTCATCTCCATTTCTTTTTTTTTAACTTTTTTTATTTAAATTTATTGATTTATTAACCCATGATTGTAAAAAAAATGTTTATAATAAATAATAATCCAATAATAACATTAAAAAATAAAAAAAGTCAGAAGTTATTAGTGGAATAAGATTTTATGTATACCTTTAAAATGAGTATATGTAATTTAATAGACGTTATTACATATTTGTATATGTAATAGATTTGGTGAAATATATGATTATTTAATATTAATTGAAAAATATGATTTTTAATCGTATTATTTTTTTATTTTCTAGTTTAATTTTATTTAATTATCCTGGAATATCTGTTTAATTTTATCTAAATTAAAGTTAACTATAGAATGACTGAAAGATAGACACTCACAAGAACAAGATATACACTGATGCATACATGCCAATCTTTAATAAATTGCAAAAAATTCTTATCTTTAGTTTATTGCTCCTCTGATATTGTTGGACAATATTCTCCCTAAGTCGGAGTTGATCATCATTTTGTTTATTTGTTTTTTGTTGCCAGTGATTTAATCGCTCTTTGGTTTGATGTAATTCTTCTGATCATAATTTGTGTAAACTTTCTCTAGTTTTTACATTTTCTCTTTCTTTACATTCATCATTCTCTTTTAATCGTTATATTCTTTCCTTGGTTTTAACCTTTTCTTCCTCTTTTGTTTATCATTTGCTCTTAAACTTTTTATTCTTTCTTTGGTTTTAACATTTTCTTCTTCATTATATTTATTACCTTCTCACTTTCAAATGAAATATGTTTAAATGGAGTGCAGAAAAAAATGTGTTTGTGTAATATATTAGGCATACAAAGAAGTTATGTGGTTTCCACATCAGATATTTTTAATTCAGACTGGAAAAATAAACACTACTATTGCATTCCACCCTATCTTGTTAATTACTTTTGTAATTTCTTGTTCTTTCTAAATCCTTTATAAACTCTTTTTTCTTAATTTAGATTTGAATGCTGATTTTTTTTTTTAATTTAGTTGATTATTATTGTTTATTTTAATTATTTGATTTTCACTGTGTTTACTAAACATTATTTCACTAAAGTGTGGTTAATAGTACTCAAATTTGTTCTAGATTATGTAGAAATAAATTTAATAAATTTTATTTCTATTTATAACACATACAGATAAATATATAGATGAATTTCTTTTTATTTATAGCTAACTGGGATGGTGAAGAAAATGATTATCCACTATGTGGAAACTCTTCTGGTGCTGGGTAAGTACCAATCTGTTAGTTTATACATCATTCTAGGGTCATTGTACTTTTTCCTATCATTGATAAACAGTTAAATAATAATTGGTATTGTAGATTTTGTTTTGAGTTCAAGTTCTATGTAGGTAGAAAGAATGTGTGTGCATTACAAATACAATCCTGTTTAAATGTTAACACTGTTTTTATGTCCTAATTTAATGCATTGATTTGCATAAAAATCATATGGGGGAAACTTTTACTGCAGTTGTGCATTGTAAATAAATTGCATGTTTTTTTTTTAATTAAAAAAATAAACGTGAATTTATTTTGATATGAATCCATTCAGTAAGGTTTTGGAAATCAGAATTACCATATGTTATCAGAGTTTAAACACTTGAATAAATGCTTTGTCAAGCTAGGGTTATTAGAAAATACTCCTTGTACCTTTATTCTCTTATTGAGCTCAGTGTCACTTGTGTTGTATATGGAGAAAAATAAAATTTTAAATATTTAATAATTTTCTAAATTTGTGTACTTATTCAGATTTAAAATTTATGAATGTTTATATGTAATTTTTATCAAAATAAATATTTGCGTATCAAACATGCTTTATTGTTCACATGACTACAGCATGCTGCTAACAGCAAAACTTGTGTTATGTTATATGTCTGGGCAATTTTAATTTAACAGGAATCTGAGAGATAGGTACCAGAAATTCAGATAGTGGTATGCAGATGTGTGTCATAAGAGATGAAAGGATGATATTCAACCAAAACTGATTACTTCATTTAAGAAGCAGAATGTAACATTCTTTCTAAACTTTTATTTTTTATGAAATATGTTTCATGATCTTTTAACCTTTTGGGAAGTTAGTTTCCACAAATTTGGATATCAGTTCTTTGAAGGATTAGAACTATCAGGATGAGTATTCCGTAAATTCTTTGCAAGGTGGGTTAAAAGATAACTGATAAATTGGTATAAAACTGAAAGAATGGTCTTGATATTATTTGTACACTACAATAAAACAGGGGAAAACAAGACAGCAATGATTATAGTATTTTTTATCTCAAAAGAATTGTACTGACAGAATATTTAGAATCTTGTACTTAAGTAATGCTTAATATTTATGGTAAAATTAAAATCAGTCCAAAAAAAATAGGCAGGATGTTGACAAAGCTGAGTGAGCAGCTATTTGTATCCCATATTATGCAACCATAATATGATTGCTTGAGATGTTCAAGTGGGAGACTTGATCATTGCAGCTTGGATTTGCCACCATTGATTGAACTAGATAAAATGAAAGCTCGAGATGTACATACTAATGCTTCAAGAAGTTTGAAGGATGCTCTTGATATTTCAAGACTAATAATGATCTCTTGGCTGAGATAAGTAACTGTCTGTTTAGATTGGCAGCAGCATTCTTTGATGGTTTGTAAAAGAAGGTATCACAGTGTAATGAGTAAATGTATATACGTCTGTTAAGAGAAATAATATAGATATAGTGGTAACTTTTTGTTTGATTTAGTCAAAACAACAACCATTGAATACAAATTTTTATTTTATTGAATACCATTTTTTATTGAATACAAATTTAGTAGTCCTTGTAACAGAGAAAAATTATTTTAATTTATTTTAAAATTTGAATAAATTGTGTTTAAAAAAATCAAGGTCATCAGCAACTTCGTTGGCATCTTTTTAGCAACTTGCAGGTGATATTTTAGCCAAAACATCATTCATTTACTTAAAAAAAAAAATTAAAATTTCCTACCATTCTCCAAAAGCACTTCAATGTAGGTAAACATATTTGTCTTGGTAAAAATTTAACAATTTATATCAATGAAATAAATTAAGTTTCTTGTCACAATTCATATGGATCTTGAAATATTAGAAGATCAAGTAGGGCTAATTAAAAAATTATTTCTGGGCAATTTTAATTTACTCAGATATTGTCTTTCTCTACATGCAAACCATTGAGCAGTATACAAGTGGAGATCTGACACTAGTTTATAAGAGTTTAGTTACAGAAATGTAAGGTTTTATTATTAAAACTCTTTAATGCCAATAAATATTTATTCTGGAAGTTATTTGATTATACCATTTTTACTCCTTGATCATCTTAATATATATACTGAATTTTAATGTGTTTGATGTCTTCATCTACAAGAGGTTCAGTTAAATTTAAGGAAATTTCAATGATCAAATATATTCTGGGTATTTTTCTGATATCTCTGAGGTAATAGGCAGGTAAAAATTGATGATGAAGTGAAAGAAACAGTTATTAATAGAGAACAAATGATTTTTTCTTTTTCTTTAGAGGAATATGATGTTCTATGATTGTATTGTATGAATGATATTGATTCGTGAACAATTATGAGGCTGGTGGTTGAAGGAACTAATAATAAGGCTAATAACCGAAAGTGATTTGTCAAATTATTTTCCTAATGCCTGTAATGAAATATCTGTTATGTAGAAGAATAAATAAGGTTATAACTTGTAAAAATCAATATATTTTGTATGATCTTGTCTGGAAAATGAGGGAGAAATTCTGCTTTGTTGTTGATCCAATAAGATGGATCAGAGTGCAATGAGAGCTCTTTTATAAGTACTTGTGGAAGTGATTCTCTCCCCATTCTAAATTATTAAGAAAATATTTTTCTGTAAACCTTGGGAAATTTATTAAAAACTTCAATTTTTTTTTTACTCATCACTTATTTCTTTGATAATAACCTAAACAAGACATGAACATGCAAAAGATGTATTATTGCATGTTCAGTTTAAAGTAATAAATTTATAAGCTCTTAAATCATCAATACAACCTCCTATTGAGATTTGAATTTCTGAAAAAAGTTTTGAGCAGAAACATGCTAATAAAGGTAATGGAAACTATTTTCTGCAATACTTTTTTTCTCCGACAAGGATGGTCTTCCGTTGACCATTTAGTGTTATTGAAATCAGCAATCCAAAACAAATTCCTTCTCCACCAGCGTCTCGTCACCATCTTCTTTGATATTAGAAAAGCGTATGATACGGCTTGGCGACGTGGGATTCTTAACACCCTTAAAGAATGGGAAATTAAAAGCAATATGCTTGCATTTATTAGGGGTTTCTTGAATGACCAAACATTCCGTGTTTGGGTTGGAGAGTCTCTTATCGGATAGCATAATCTTGGAAAATGGAGTGCCTCAAGGAAGTGTCTTAAGTGCTACCTTATGTTTTATAGCCATCAACAACATTACTAAATGTGTGCAACCACCAGTCTCATGTTCATTATTTGTTGATGATTTTGCTATATATTTCATTCCAGTCAACAGGCACAGCAGAGAGATTACTGCAGAACACAATATCTCACCTTGAAGCTTGGTCTAAGGTTACCAGCTTTACCTTTTCACCCAAGAAAACTAAATGTGTAGTCTTTACTTGGCTCCGGGACCCCTCCACTCCGCAAATATTTCTCAATGGAGAACTAATTGCTCTTTCTCCTGACATCAGGTTTCTAGGTTTAGTTTTTGATAGTCGTTTTACATGGGTCAATCGGTCAATCACATCAAACAATTAAAAGCGAAGTGTTCCAAACTGCTAGATATGCTACAAGTTCTTAGCAATACAAATTGGGGAGCCAATAGATCATATATGTTGTGTTTTTATTATTCCTTAGTTTGTTAGTTCTTAGATTATGGTTGTGTCACCTACTCTTCAGCGCATCATACTGTACTTAAAATGCTAGATGCTGTACATCATTCTTTCCTTCGGCTTGCCGCAGGAGCCTTTAAATCAAGTCCTTTCATAAGCTTGCTTGTTACTTGCGGTGAGCCATCACTTTGGGATAGACGGGACCAACTTTTAGTGTCCTACTTTGTCTGTCTCAAAGGACAGCCAAATCACCATGCATTTAACTCGGTTCTTGGGAATCCAAATTGAGGCAAATATGAAAACATCCATGTTGCACTGCTCCTATAGGCATCCTTACCCATTGTATAATGCGCCTTATAAATGTTGGCACCCTTTCAATTTTCCAACATTTTCGTGCTCATATCCTCCATTGAGAATTAACCTTTTAAATTTCATATTTGATCTAACGACTTACAATAAGGAATCAACACCACCTATTGTCTTCCAACAAATGTTTCAACATATTCTGTCCAAGACAAATGCAGATGCAATAGTATACACTGATGGATCAAAGCAAAATGATGCTGTTGGTTGTGCATTTGTTGTCGATGATAGAACATATATGTTTGGTCTACCCAGTATCACAAGTGAGAAATCTATAATGCTATCGCTGAGTTGAACCATCACAACACACAAGTGAGCTTCTGCTGGATCCCTAGTCATGTGGAGATTTCAGGAAATGAATGTGCAGATTCGACAGTTAAGAATGCGTGTAGTCAACTATCCTTTACTACTCATGTTCTACATGCAACTTTATAAACTGTATAAAACTTACTCTTCACATAAAGTGGCAACATGGCTGGATGGCTACAGTTGATAACAAACTGCAGTATATTAAAGATTCTGTATTGCCATGGGATTCCTCATGCAGAAAAATTCGTCGTGAGGAAGTTGTCCTCTGTCGATTGCGGATAGGGCATACAAGAGCTACCCACGGTTATCTATGTCAGGAGAAAATGCACCATTCTGTATAAGATGTAACTGCCGATTAACTGTGTGTCATATCTTGACAGATTGCATATGTTACATGGCCTTATGTCGCAAATTTCACCATATTTGCCTTACCTGACAATATTCGCCATATTCTAAGAAACAACAATATAGCGATAGATAGGGTTCTCAGATTCCTGCGACGTATAAATATTTTTATTAAAATTTAAGATACACATTTTTTTTATCCGTTAAGGGGCCTTTTACACCCCTTACGGATTTTTAATATTACTTTATATTTAAGTTTTAGATGGATACTTAGTTTCAAGTATTAGATAGTTTTCCCCTGTGATATTAGCTTTAAGTTTAGTAATAATTTTTAATCTTAATCTAATTTTAGGTTTTAACATTTTAATTTTATATTCTTTGTGATATTAGTTTTAAGTTCTTTTCACCTGTGATATTAGCTTTAGTTTTAATTATAATTTTAATTAGTTTATACCATTTTAATCTTATTTTTCTGTGATATTAGTGTAAGTTCTTAAATGCCATTAGTTTTTAAGTTTATATTTTATTTATATATGTATATTCTTTTTCTTTTTTTACATTTTTTTATTATAGTACTATTATTACGTAATTATTATTATGATTCTAATGCTTTAGTGTTTTTGCCCACCAAAAAAAACATACTTATTTTAAACAATACATCAATGTTTACTGTAAAATATATACTTTTTAAACATTTGGTTATTTTATATTTCCTCATTTAAATTTTATTTACACAGATTTCAGAAACACTGAAAGAGATTTAATCAGAAACATAAGGCCTGATTGTGTACCTTTTT
>JAAAKQ030063928.1:3843-15700 GCA_010016005.3 Zanna intricata
GTTGAGAAAATTAAATCTAAATTTTTACTACATATGTAAGTAGTGTATGTAACCAGTTTCATTAAGCAAAGAGAAAAATTGTATTTGACCATCAAATTTTCTATTATATTATTTTTATAATTGAATTTATCTTTTTATTGCTAAGTTAGTAAATGAGATAGATAACATCTAATCTTTAATTCACAGATATGGATCTGCATACATCAATCATAAATGTTTCATAACCAAATCTAATCATTCTTTATATTCAATTTAAAATGATGTGGTTTCAACAAAATGGTAACTTTAATAAACTCTTATGTTATTCTTTGATGCATTGTTGTAATAATATAAATACTCAAAAATAATAGTTTCATCATAAAAGAGGTGCTTGTATATTTGATAAAACAGAATGTTCTTATGTTCTCCAGCAAAATCTAATACATATTTATTGTAATGAATATAAGATAATTAAAATCTCCATAATAATTTTCCTTAAATCAATATAATTCAATTAGATCATTATTTTTGTCATTCCTCTCAATAACGAAAATAACGTGCTTCCTAGCAATTTTATACAATTTATATGTATAATCAATGATTGCTAGTTATTTATTTCCTTAATCTATCCCAAATCATTATTCCAACAAAATTTATTGGATGCCATAAATGATATTAGACTTGCTTCTTTGCCAGATAGTAACAAACCCAATTAGGACTCATTTGGCAATTTTGTGTTAAAATATCCATTAGTAAATCCTTTCATTCTTTCCATATATCAAAAGATAATAATGTTTTATGCATTAAATAACATTCTTATAAAAATTAACATTTTTATACTTACAGCTATAATGAAATGCATCTACTCTAATGTTAGTAAAATAATAGAGTTTAAATCTAGAAACCTGGTTTATTCATTATTGATATAAAAGCAACTTCAAATAAAATAGATTATTTAAATGATTAAATGGGTAAATTTGCCATCAAAACTAAGAAGGTATTTTACCTTAATTTACAGAGCAAAACTCTCTCCTTATGATATGTCAAATTTGTAAGCAAAGTGCCAAGTTTGATTACAGTGCTTTTAACTGAGCTTCTCTGATTTAATAATTGATCTTTGTCCAACATAATTCTAATTACTTAATAATAAATCATTACTAGTGTAGGTGAATAAAAAATAAAAAGTAATACAATGTCAATGATTGATGAAACAAATCGATGTGGACCCCATTTTCCAATTATATATAATATGTGACTTCAATAATTAATTTTTCCATATTTAACTGTAAATTAAATATTGAAGATGTGAGAAATATAACTGTGAGGCAGTTACAGTGACAGTTACAGGCAGAACAGTGAGGCAGTTCTATAATTTGAAGTTTGAAGAAGTATTATTTTCAAATCTCTGTATCCTCATAATTTTTATATTAAACCTCTTTATCTTAATAATTTTGAAATATATCCAGCCTGGAGGATCAAAACTTATTTATAACAACGTCCGCCTTGGTTCAATACCTTAGTTAGGGTTCAGTATTTTCTACATATATATTTGCCGGTTCAATAATACATACGTAATAAGTGACATCACTGTTCAGTTCATATTATGCAATAATTACTATATGATGTTGAAACATGGGGACTCTGGCACCTCGGAACAGTAACGACTGAGTTTTAACGGGGATCACTTTCGGGTCGCTCCTGCTAGAAACAGCCACTAAACGACCGAGTCCTGGCTCCTAGAGCTCAGCATCACCCGCACTCGAAGGCGCCATCCAGGGCTGTGTAATGCTTAATTGTGGGTCCAGCCCCAAGATGGGAGTTAGTAAGGTGAAGGTTTATTCAGTAGGGCGCAGGTATACATACCCACTTTCACTACATCCAGCCGAATCTGTTAGCGAGCCAAACTCAGAATAAATGGCATTCCTGCCATCACCAGAAGAATTATAGATAATTACTATACTAGAAGAATTACTATAATAGATTATAAATATCAGCTGGTCAAAACTTACATAACATAATAACTTTGTAAAAGTAAGAATAACGTGTCAGAATTTATTTACTTATAATTAGAGAGTAGTTGATGCATAGATTTTATACTTTGATTAATTTATATGATGAGTTTTTGGTTTTTGAGGAAGGTTGTGAGCATTTAAACTGTAGATGTTCTTAAGACACTGAAGTTGCTAACATAACAGGTAATATATTTGTCATGATTCAAGACTAAGTAAATTCAGAAAAAGTGCAGTGGTTCTTTTAGAAGTAACATTAATAGAAAATTATCTATTTAAGGTGACTGATAAAATTCAGCTTTATTTTTCTTGGAAATGCATTTATCATTCTTCTTATTTGTTTGTAGATTGTAGAAAAGATAAAAGAAAAAATCAATAAAAATATGTAAAATAATAGAAAACAGCATGGATGAAAAAATTTATAGAAAAGTAAGAAAAACATTTTTCTCAAGTCGTGAAGAACTTCTGAAAAATATTTCACATAAGTTTATACATTGTTTACGTGATTATAAATGTAATACAGCAGGAGATGTTATAGAAATAATGTAAGTTTACATGTTTCCAAACATCTACTGTGATCTCTTTTATAAAACTCATATTGCAGAAGTAGGGGAAAACAGTCTTTTTTCACTAATTTAAAATTTCTATATAAACAAAATTCTATCAAATTATTTTTTCTTCAAGTATTTTTTTTTAAATTTCACAATGAAAATTGCATTAATAGTGAAAATAAAAATAATCATGCAGTAAATCATTGTGTATACAAGGCAACTACGAAATAGCTGATTTACAATTCCAAAACGTAGAACTTATCACGAATTTGCATATCAAAGGTCTCATATGATGCATATTTGCCAAAACGTCGTACGGTATATCTAATTCAGACTGTGATACATTTCTTTCTTTGCTGAATGTAAATAGGGAAATGTGTATAGCTCAACATTAGATGTAAATGTTCTATAATAATTTGGTCTGTCATCGGTAAATCTAATGAATAACATTTTTTCTTTTTATTTTATGATGTAACTAATAACACGTTAGCACCTAATAATAATTTGTAAGACTTCTGCTCAAATTATCAGTTATTGTTTTATTGTTCGGTTTCTGACTGTTAATTGTAGCTTTCTACAGTAACAATTAAAAATGAGTGATAGTGGTTTTTTTGTGTTTATTATGTTAAAGCTACAACTATCTTACATTATTAATTTAATTTTTTAAGATTTTCTATGCAGTATTCTTTTTAATCCAAACTACTGTTTAAAACAAATTACTGTTTTTGATACCCCAAGGTTTATGTAGATTTTTGTTATTTCGTCCATATTTAATTGTTTTATTGATAATGAAATTCAGAACAAATATTTCCTAAATAAAACTATTTCTAATCTTTTTTTTGTCATTATTCATTATACCGTTTCTTCAATATTTTCTTCGTTCACTTTATTAAGGGAATCATTCGGTCAAATTATTAAAATGACAACTAATCAAATAACTCATTAAAAAGGTATGTATTTATTTTATTGTCTAATTACTACTCCATTTCGATTAATGATAAATTCTACTACAAATCACCCACTAACACGTACACTATGTTTAAATATTACGTTTTTTACATATTATTATATGTAAAAACCTTGATCTAATTAGAAGATAACTGAACTTCTGTAGCTTTTGAGTATAAATTTTTATCATTGTGAAATTTTAAAATAACGTTATTTATCTTTCAGTCACAAGAAGAATTCAAGTTTAAACGTACTTAAAATACCTAATTACCATTAAATATTACTAAATTTATAAAAATCGAGAAAATATTTGAAATTTGAGAATTATTTGAAATTAAATATATTTCTTGCAACATTGTTGCAATTGCACAATGCTTTCCCGAAAAATTTTTTTTGGGAAAATAAACTAGAAATACAAAACCAAACTTCAGGGATCATTCTCTTAAACTTCCTTTTAAGAGAAAACCCGAAATACGTTTTTAGTATTGCTAATTATAGAAAAATATTATTTTCTATTTAATTAACCTAAAATGTAAAAAGAAATTTAGACAGCCATCTTAATACTGTTTCATCTTAGTTACTAATTAATCTGATTGATGAATGGTGGTACACGGACGACTATTCCGGCTTCGTTTATCCATCCTTCCTTTCCAATCTAATATGTTTCTATCACGCGTGAACCCCTCGAAGTTAACTTCTTATAAAATATCCGCTGCTTTCACGCCTAATGTATAATGAGTGTTTCTTGTTATATTTCATAATCATTATCGTGGAGTACTTCATGAATGCTGTATATATTTCTTCAGCGATGTGCGTTTTTCTTCTCTTTTATGCAATTTTCTCTTTTTAAAAACACATTGTCAATTCAACAAATCAATTTTTGAATTTTTTATTTTGAAAATTCTTAATAATTGATTGGCTTAGTGAGTGAAAAGCAAATTATTCATTTCAACATTAACTATATAAATGATCGTTACAATACAAAACTAATTAGTAAATATTTGATTTAAAATGTTTGGGTTAATTTCCATTTTTTATATTGTTTTTAAACAATAATTGAGTATAAACAAAAGTACAAAATAAAATAAAAAGTAATACTTCTATAAAAAGGATTAATCAGAGCAGTTACATTTTTGTGCGAGTAGTGAACTCATAACATGAGTTCACACAGCCCTTGTTTTCATCAGATAGAATATTTGCCATATAGATGCTTTCTATTCACGCGATGAATATTTTAGTTGCCATGTGGGTTTTTATCCTGTGTAGTATTTCATAATTGAAGACTAATTTCATAGTATTACTCTTAGATTCTGTCGCAGTTCTTTTATGTTGAAATTTCCAGTTTTATCAAATATGGCAAAAACTTAGAGTACATCTCATAACAGCAGTAAATAAATCTATATTTATGTGTTCCAAATGTATTTGAAATATTATTTTTTTATTTTATAATTTAATCAGGGATGACCAAAAGTTATGAAATTGATTATTTTTATACAATGATAGGAAATTTTGACGAAGAATTACAAAATTCTTGAAGCATCAGATTTGCCTCTGCAGATGAGAGCATGCATTAGTACAGAGCAAAATTTTTTTTTTTTTTTTTTTTAAATTGCGTAGGAATTAAACTGGTAATAATTTCACTTTTAAAAATGTACTTATTTTTTGAAAAGAAAACTTATTTACATTTTAATGAATAGAATGATGTTGCAAAATATTGTGATCCATTTCAACAAATAGAACGTATTTAGCAAGTTAAAGCATTGTTTTTCCTACATTTTATTAAAATTTTATTTAAAATCACACGTATACAGTTTACACGTAAATAATTACAGAATATTTTTATCGTTGTACATGTTTATCTTTTCCTAAATTATTAATTTTTCTTCGACCAAAAAAATAATCATTTTATTAGATTATCTGTATCTATATCTGTATCTATGTCTTATCTATATTAGTATACAGTAAGAGTTTGTAAATGAAATTATAAAATAAATCCTTGTTCGTTAAAACACTTGGCTTAATAGTTGTTGAGAATAGGCAGTACATATTTATGTACGATACAATATGTTAAAAAAGCAAACCGTGTGAAGGACGGAATATAATTTACTTAGCCACTGTATCCTTAGCCAGCGAGTACGATACATAATGCAGTGGCAAGAACCGCAACAAAACTGAACCGTGTTCTCGTGTTCTTAATGAATGAACAATTTGGTATAAATTACAATACAACAAGGTATATGGATTATGGCGCATGAAGAAAACCGCATTATATGAACCTTGCTATCTGTATGAAGTGAACTCTGTCTAACCAAAAGTATGTACTATCTGTGTACTATACGAATAAAAAAATATTTTTTGCTATTATCCTAACTGCAAACAAAAAAATTTCGTGAATTATAAGTAAAACTAAATTTGTCTGAAATACCGTGCAGCAAACCAAAACTACATTATTATTTAATTAATGATTAATTAAATTTAATTATAATTCAATTTATTTTATTGTAATCCATTCCAGAAAAAACACTTCTCTTTACTTACAACATAAATCAGTAAAAAATACTTTGCGATATAAAAATGAGAAAATTTTGATGAGATGATTTAAAATAAAATGTTTATTTAAAAATAAACATTTAAAGATGAAAAAACATTAAAGAAATAAAAGTATACATTTTAAGAAAAAATAAACATTTAAAGAAAGTACGTAACCACTATTTTAAAATTTCATCAAGTAAAACAGAAAATAATATTTGTTACCTCATTGTATTTCTTCGATATCTGATAATCTGTTATCATTTAACTATTTTTATCGTTTCCCAAATTATCACTATCTTCAATAATATATGCAGATAAATTGTCCACGTTTCATGCTTTTTACTTATTTAATTATATTTGAAAACAATTTTTCCCAAGAATTCGGCATCTACTCTATAAAACCTTCTATCAATAAATGTAAATCAGTTAAATGTGTTATTACGTACTTCCAATGTAGCCTTTGGCTTGTGCCCATATCAATTCTGTAAGATTAAAATTGCAATAGTATGGAGGAAGTTGCAATGACACGCAATTTTTTGGTTTTGCGATTTCATCTAAATAAATATATCTCTGTTTAACTGATTTTAATATTTTTAAATGTTCTACTTTTAACGTCTCTTCTCTGTACGCTATTTTCTTCAATTTTAACCATTCAAAAAACAATAATTAATTTTTGGGTAGAAGCATTTTAAGCCGTGAATTAATAGCTTTGGGTTTAATCAATGAAGAATTACTTTTGTGGACATGAAATGGAAATTCATTGATTTTTAAACACGATGTAAGTACTTCTAGAAAAATTTAGAATTTCAGAATCGCTAATCAAGAATTTAATATTTTGTTTACGTTGGGAAGCTCATTATTAAAATAAAAGGAATGAATTTTGTCCGATTGCAGTTTTAATGAAATCGTCCAGATGTTCACATGCTTTCATGTCTTTTTTAGGACTAACTCGTTTACTATAAATTTTGCGTTTCTTTATTATATTAAAAATTATTCTTTCGCCAACGTCTTACCACTACTTGGTTTTCTCTAACTGCCGTTTCAGGGTTATTTTGTTAAGGTTATACATACGTTTCCGATTTTTTCGAAGCTGCTTAACTATTTTTCCAGTTTATGTTTCATGATAGAACCATTCACTGATAAAACCCGACTGGCACAAAAACAGGGTAAATTAAAATTAATGAAAATAATTCAGAAAAAAACTTATAAAAATTAAGTATAAAACTATACCGTATCGTAAAAGTAACACGTAACAGACAGAAATACTTCCTTTCATGAACTGATTAACTGTATGACACATTACACATTACACACGTTGTTACAGTTATTAAACATCAATAACAAAGACTCAACAAAAGCATTAATTGCTTATCATCGGCATGTCACGGTGCCAGACAAGTGATAACTTTCAGTACATTATTATAGGCATAAACCAATATTTGAATTTGCATGTGGGAGTTACTACTTAGAAACTACTTGATACTAATCATATATGAATTCATAGAATTCATAAATGTATATCTGCTACACGGTTTCGTGAGACAAGGTTTTTATATTAACAAAATATTACCATTAAATTCTAATTTAAATAAAATTTTCTTTTAATACAACAACATGAATATACAATAATGAATGCATTTAACCAGTAGGATCTATGAATAATATAGATCTCAGAATTGAAATATCAGTACAAAAGTTGAGAATATGTTTTTGTTGTATATTTTTATTTTGTTTTGTTATTTCAGTCATTTTGTTTTCAGTCATTCATTACACTCTTGTCGTATATCAAGTTGAAATGTGTAACTGAATTAGGCAAGATTGATGGTGAAGTAGATATGAGTGTTTGAAAATTAATTCGAATCTAATGGATTAGATTATGTAATATTTAATCTATAATATTTCAAAGCAATAAATCCCATGATTTTTGTAATTTCGGTGAGACCTTTTAAATTTATTGTTTTGCTGTTTAATTTAATTCATTGAAAATAATAGAAAGGTTGTTTATATGTCTCAAAAATCCCCGCTTCCTGTCATTTATTGTCGCAATGATTTCCTCCCGCAAGAAACCAAATGTCACTTCTAAAGGATTTTTGGAATACATGAATAAATAATGTTTTTACAACATACTTTTAATAATCCAGCAGTAGAAATACTGCAAATGTTTATTTTTAACTGATATCAAAATTGAATATTTTTTTTAGGTTTTTAATTTAAGATTAAAATATTTTTGTTTATTTACTTAAAAAATTTTAGCTCTTTAGAACACAATTAATTGGTTTCTAAATGTTATTACTGTTCCAACATAATTCTTTGCTGTGATTAAATGTGGATACTAGAATATTTATATAATTCCAATTTTACTACAGTATATTAACGGTTTTGATTTACATTCTTTTGTCATAATTAAAACGTTATAGTTTTTAAAAACTCCTGTAATATTATTAGTTCTTGGAGTGTTTTCTTCACTACTGAGATATATGGTTGACCTATTTCACTCCTTCCTTCCAGTAGTAAAATCAAGTTCTGAAAAGTAATCTTATCTAAAGTTTTAATTTTATGTAACCATGTACACCACTTCTCCGGTATAATGCGGTTTTAGTGACAAATAAAGTGAGAGATAGCTGTAAGTTGTAGGCGTTTACTTTACAACTTTAGCTTGTTAAGAGTTTAAATTAGGCTGTTATGAAAATAAAACAATTGATATCTTTTAACGGTTGGGTAAGTTTGTGCATTAAAATTAAATCATAACACAGTTTTCATTATATCGAGGAAAATTAGTGTGGTATGAAATTCAATTTTCCTGCATGTAAATATAAATTCTGTAACAGGTGAAACAATCTGATTTTTCTGTTGGTTGTAATCAACCCACATATGTACATTCCAATAAATTTAATTCAAGTTCAACTCATTCATATTTTATTTAATTTATATATTTATTTTGTTTTTTCCCCGTTTTTTTAAATTCATTTGATGTTTTGTCTTCAATTTTATTTCACGTTTTATATATATATGTATCTTGAGCGTAATGACATAAAACAAAACCACGGATGAGATATATGCTTCACTGTTGAAAGTTAAATAATAAGCATATTGATGTTTCCATGAAAAATTCTAAGTGAATTAATAATTCCCTCCTGCTGATTCTTCAAGATTTGACCTTAAAATAATGGAAAGAAACTTTTCAGATCAGGGGCCTAGAACCAGGTTCACTTTAAACATCCAGAACACGTTTATTAAATTTCAAACGATTTAGAGTTTTTTTTGGCTAAGATTACTTCATGCAATTGGTGAAGATGATTTTCACAAAGGATGAAATCTCGTAAGAAATTTATTGTTCACATTAAAATAGAGGCAAACCGTCATATCTTAAGCTCAATGATATGGTCTTTAGCTGAAGTTCATATCTGATGGGGATTACGTTTCCTACGAAAGAACTATAAAAGGCGATCATAATTTTAAAAGTTTCGGGATTCATTTATTTTATAGCTATTAAAAAATTCTCCATCTGACACTAATGTCACTATGTTTTGCACAGAGATGGAGCACTATGTTATTTAGATTATACTGCCTCAAACTTTTCTGATGGGTACGATGACGAGGAACAACTGAAAGCCCACCACCAGCTTCATGCGGTTTGTCACCTTGTGGTTTTATTTCATAGGGAATCGTCAAAAATAGGTATTTTATAAACATCCAAATGTCATTAACCATCTACATCTGTATATTGAAAATATGATTAATTTTATAAATTTTACGGAGAAATATGTAATTAAGTGGTTAAGGCTACGAATGCATAGGAGCAAAAGGAAGAAAATTTGAACACTTCTGATGTGTACTAATCATAGAATAAAAATAAAAATATTTATTTTCTTCAACCATTTATTAATTTTTTTTTTGTCCCCAGTAACTGGAAAATGATTTTTCATTTAGGTTGATCCGGAACAAACACTTTAAGTTGGTTACGTGTTAATATAAATAATACATCTATAATACGCATTTACGTTGTTATTACTTTCAAATCGGATTTCTTTGCTGTCAATTTTACCCATGCTCTACGATCTATAATACTCTTATCATACATTGTATGATAAGAATCATTCTTCAAGAATTATTCTTTATATGTTTCTTTCTATATTTTTTAAATAAGCAAAGATGAATCAAAATTGAGCTTAAACTCTATTTTGTGAAATTATTTTTACAGATAAATATAATCAAGAAATGGAAAAAGGCTGTTTTTCATCTGGTATAAATCCTTTTTAATTTTTAAAATAAAACAAGAAATATAAAAGTCATTTTTCACTCGAAAGTTTTATTTCATTTTCAAGCCTGCGTCTTTAATTTATTTAAGTTAAAAATTGACTTTTTTAATCGCTAACAATATAAGCTGAAATCTGAAGTAGGATAAGGAAAGTTACTTATTTTATCACAGTGATTCTTTATCATTAATTGTATTATTGTGTTATATTAATACATAAAGGTAATTGGAGATAAATATTTAATTATCTAATTTATGTATGGGTTAGTCTTTATTCACATTTTCCATCAGTACTGAGGTTTAATGAATAAATCGAAACAATTTGTTTTTTGAAAATGGAATGCTAATAGAACTTCTTTACCCTAAAAAAACAAAAATATACTCTAAAGTATGTTAATTTCTTTCATTTATATTAAAAAATTGAAAAATTCTCATATAAATTTTCATTACAAACTTATATCTTGGGATAAATTTTGATTGGTACAATTTCGGCTGAAATTCGTTTCCGAAACGGAGGTTTTGGTCTAATATGATTTCTTTAAAATTATAAATGTTAACATTATAGCCAGTACCTAATGACTGACAATGAACGCATCAGATCAGTAAAAATATTGTAAAAATATGTTCACGATTTTCTTTTTTGGAAGTTATCAAATATTTAAAATAGGATTTCACGGTGAATGTTTCTGAATACATCTCTAACATGAATAAAATGAACAAATTAATATATCTGACGTAGGAGTACTGTTCGGATAATTAATATCTTCTGTGTAACTGAATTTTTGTGTAATTACTCCATATATTAACTTTGCTGGTTCATATTTTTAATAAATAAAAGACATTGTCCAGTTGATGATTAAATCTTAATTTTAATAAGTTATAATGATCATTGCACGTTAACATTTATATATAAATTTTACGTTACCTTTTTGAAAAGATATATACGTTAATGAAAGTGCATGTTGACAGTAAGAGCTCTAAATTTAGACTGAACAATATATTAATCTAAATGAATTGCTAATATAAAATATCAGCTGATAAAATAGGCTGGCTGTATACACAAACTTATTTACTTTTCCAAAACAGTAAGGAGAAGAGACATTTTATGTATTTATAAATTTATAAGAAGAAAAAGAGAGAGTGTCTTAATACTATAAACTTACATATTTACACCTTTTGAAGTGTCCATTTAAGCTGTAAAAGAGAAGAACAATTTTGTGAATAGTAGGAAATTACAGAATGAATAGTGTTACATAGTGAGTTCAAGAAAAATTCTTTTTGAAAAATGTCAAACTTATGGAATTTTTTTATTAGTTGCTTATATTAAAACATAAAATTTGAGCGTTAATAGGTTCTGCACTTATAAATACGCACTTTTATTACACATTCATACGTTTTCATAAATTTAATTTTTTATGAAAGGTACTTAACATTAAATGGATAATAAAATAAAGACATTGATCATAATCAAGAAAATTAAGTCTCCAATTGAGTTTTAGGGTAAATTACCCAAAAAAAAAGTATGTATATAGTTCGATCATGGTTTCATCATATTAATTACAATGTTTAATTTCTGTTGCAAT
>JAAAKQ030063971.1:0-15697 GCA_010016005.3 Zanna intricata
TAACTCGCTAACAAAACGTTTTCAGGCATATGTTTATTGGAAACTTTTTTCTTATTTTTAGATATAGAATCCATTTCAGAGAGATTGCCGTGCAGTTTTGATACACCATATATATATAAGGTTATATGGGTATAAATGCTACACCGGTTAATTCCAGCCAGTCTCAGTCAATTTCATTCTTCTACTGCTATTGAATCTATCATGAATGTGTATGTTGTAATTTCTGTGTTAATTACAATTCACATTATTACATATTAACGGCAGTAGATTTATACAGAATGATGGATAAATTTTTAACTGGGCGTAAGCGAGCATTAAGATGATAGTGAAGCTTCAACAAGTGCACAAACAAGTCTGTGGTTCCGAATTGGCCCCATGTGTCATTTACTTAAAAATTTTGGCAGCAAACAACATGAACTCTAACAGACTTAAACAACATTTGGAAAGACTTCATAGCAAGTACATTAACAAACCCCAAGAATTCTTCAAATTAAAATCATATGAAAAGCACAATTATTTTTAAAAAAAAACTTTGCAAATATAAAAGCTTTACGTGGTTATACAAATTTTTATATAAAATAGCCAGATGTAAAAATCCTCACACCATTGATGAAGAGCTTTTTTTGCCACCTGCAACTGAGTAGAAACTATGTTTGGAGATAATTTTGTCAAACTATTGCACTCCATACCTCTACCAAATGATAGTATTGCCTGTCGAATTGATTGATTGGTGATATAACTGAAGATGTACAGCTTTTCAGGAAGTTGCATGACAAATTGTTTTCAATTCAACTTGATGAGGCAACAGATAGCAATAAAGATGCTCGTTTCATTGCCTATGTTCAATTTGTGATGGTAATGTCAACAGTAAAACTCAAATCAGCAGCACTTACATTATGTTATCTTAAATGATTTTATAAAGAAGGCAAACATGAGGTGGAAAAATTGTGTTGGAATCTGAACTGACAGTGCTCATTCAGTATCCAGAAGATTCAAAAGTACACAAGCACCTGTGAAACAAAAATCTCCACAGTGTGTCTGGACACATTGAATGATCCACAGAGAAGCTTTTAAAGAAATGAGTTCTGATCTGAATAATGTGTTAACAACAGTTATAACCGTAATAAATTATATAAAGATGAGACCGTAAAAATCAAGAATCTTTTCTTGGATTACCTTTATGTGTTAAAACTTTCAAGGTGAATGAAAAACAACATGTGAAAGTTGTTTTTGTAACATTAAGAATCATTTAACCATGCTGGTAAAGAATTTTGAAAAGTATTTTCTTGCTGATGACAACTTGATAGCAAGTTATCAGTGAGTTAGTGATTCATTTCAAAATACTCCTGAAGGGCTCTCAACTGCTGAAGAAGAAATTTTCATAAACTTCATGGCAAATGGCAAAATCAAAAGACAATTTAGTAACACATCACTGTTTGAATTCTGCGCAGGAATGGATGATGAGTTTTCTGCAGTGAAAACAACAGCAATTCGTATACTATTACAAATATCAACATCCTACCTTGCAAAACCAGATTTTCTGTGGCGACTGCTTTGAAAACAAAATATAGATCTCAACTAAATATAAAAAAAATAACTCAGAGGGTCTATTTATAATATTAAACCTTCCTTCAAAATACTTTATCTGTAAGACAGTCCAAGGGAATCATTAAAATTGATTAAACTTACTTTAAATTTAGTACTAAGTTAATTATTAAATACATTGTACAGTACTGCCACACCCCTACTTTTAGCATATCAATAGAAATGTCTATTTTATTACTTATTATGACAGAATGTATTTTGTTTTGCTTTTCTTTAAATAAATAATAATTTTTTGAATAATATTTTGTACGCTCATGCCCCTCATTTAGTATTATCACATCCCTCTAAGAGGACGCATCCTGCAGGTTGAGAAACACTGTTGTAGAAAATTAAATGAATGACTAATGTATGTTAAACTATATAATAAGACTACACATATTCAAAGAAAAAGAAAGGATTAAAAATGTTTTACATTCAAATGATAACAGTAATTTACTTTATACTTAAAACTCATAATTTACTCATTTGTAATTTTCTTCAAGATTTCAGATCTTTAAGTTACAGTTTTAGAAATACAAGACATCAGTTGATTTTTAAGAATACAAAACATACTGAAAATATCTATAAAAAAAAATATAGCAGAAGCTCAAATAAAATACCAAAACTAGAGTTCCAATGTGTACTTATAAATCTTTCCAACCTACTTACAGTATATTTACATAATACTGTTACATTTTTGGAGATTTTGGAGATACATAAGATTTAATATACTGTATTTGCTCAAATATAAGTCAACTTTCCATTTTTGAATTTAATTTTCAGGAAAAGAAGTTAGAAATTCTTTTACCATCAATAAGAAATTAATTTCAAAATTTATTATACATAATAACGCATATACTTTTTATTAAACTTTAAAATATTAGCATTATTTTATAACATTATACATACTTGCTTAACATTCGCTATCAATATGCAAAAGGACACCGTCTCCACAGACCAATGATATATTTTTGAACATTATTATACAAAACTTATTTTATTATGAGAATTTAAGTGTATTTTAACCAAAAATATGCATTTGATATTTTTTTTACTATGGCTCATATGTGGGACATAGATCTATAGATGCTTCAGATCAATGAATGGACCGACTATCACAATATGAGTCTCAATATTCAGTCAATTGCCTAGGAAAAAGCATTTTGAATGAGAGAAAATTATTTTATTATAATTCAAAATACATCAAATAAAGTTATACAATATGATACATAGGAAAAAACTATATGCATAGTCCTACTGGATTATTCTATTCATCTGTACAGGAGTCACAAATGTACCAAGTTTGCATCTGTTTTTTGTTCTGACTGCATATCCTGCACCTAACTCTCTTCTATAATTTCTTCAAAAAATTAGATATTTTTGGAGCCTTTTTTGTTTCTTCATTTTGTTGATTTGCTATTAGTGTAGTAATAATTTCATTTATAAATTGTAGGTAACTGATTTTTATTTTTTACTTTTTTATATAAACAACAAGCATTCCAAATATCTAACAAATAAAAGAAAAGTTTCAGATACTATCTAATGATTTTTCTAGGAGTGGAATAATATGAAACCATCTGATCTGCCCTGTCTATTCCCAACATGAATTGGTTTTAATCAGTGACAATATTTAGTTTCATCTTCTCATTACCATTTCTATTAGCCACAGGAGTAGGTTCAAATTTATGGCAGATAGAAATTACCAATATATCTCTTTTATCTCTCCATTTTCCGACAATAATATTCTCTTGACTTTTCCATATATATTCTCCCTTTTTTTAATTCTTTTCCAATTACTTCTGTTGGGTTGTCTTTTCTGTTGTTTTGAAGAGTGCTAACTAAATGTGTTCTACTTCATACCATATCTTCTGCAAGTTCTACACTTGAATAATAATTATCCATGTAATTGGTGTCCTTTTTTTTAGGTATGGTTGCATAATTTCATGAACAACACTTGATGCATGTCCTCATAATCCTTGCTGAATGGTTCCTTTCCCAGAATAAATAATAATATTTAAAACATAGCCATCCGGTGTACACAGTTCATAAAGCTTTATACCATATTCAGCTTTATTTGGAATGTACTGCCTAAATATTAACCTTCCATGCCACAACAGTTGTGCTTCATCAATTGATAAGTTACGTCTAGGGTAATACACTTTTCTGATATTTCCAAAAATGTGTTTTGTAATGTTACTAATTTTATGCATATGGCTTGATAGGTCATCATTTTCATTGTAGAAACACATTTATTGAAGTATCATTTCAAATCGATTTCGTCCCATAATTTTAGTGAATAGTAAATTTCTTGTTTAGACCGTTTTATGCTAGGCATCTGTACATTACCCATTGCAATGCACATGCCAAGAATTTTTTTTTTTAATTCAGTTTTATCAAAATTCTTCCAACAATGCATATTCAATTTTCTCTTCAAATTTTTGGAAACTAACTGTTTTAGAATTTTTCCAGTATACAATTTTGTTGAATAGTGTTTCATCAAATAAAGTAAGAAACACATCAATGGTAAATTATTTTCATCAAAATTGATTTCTATCTCTTCAGAGCCTGTAAAATCATATACACCAAGATCTTCTTCCCATTTCCCTATTAAGTAGGATCCCTCATAGGTTCTTCAGCTTTTTAATTTAAAATTTCAGATCCAACAAATTCATCTGAATCTGATTCATCAAAAAAATATATGCTGCTTCCAGTATCATCAAATGGTTCTTCATATTCTTCACCATCAAAATTAGATTTATCTGAACATATACCTTGTTCTTCTATACGATGTATTTCGTCTTCTAATTCTTTTTTAGTCAGTTTTTGCTTCACATCCTTCATGATAACTAAATATTCAAGAAAATAAATCATTTTAATATTTATATAAAGTTACAATATTATTAATTACAATACACACCTTTTAGTTACTTTCAAGTATATCATATGAGAAGTAAACTATAATGTTACATTACTATTACATTATGTTATACGCATTACATGTAAACATTAACAAAACCTACAGATCAGATCATTAACAAAACAGATCAGAACCTGAGACCAAGCATCACAAGTGTGAGTCATAGCTTCCTATAGACCACTATTTAATACCAATGCAATTGCTATAAATCTCATTGAGAAATTATACAATGATTATGTCTACAAATCGTCCCAAATATGATTCATTGGACTGTTAGACAAAATCATAAGACTCAAATATGAGCCAGCTGGTAGCAAACATGTTATATCTACAATTATATCAATATGATTCTAAATTATAATTTTCAATTAATATTAAATAATCAGATGTTTCACCAAATCTGTTACATACACACATATGTAACATATATATATGTTACATATACATATATGTAGTAATACCTATTAAATTACACACACACATTTTTAAAAGTCCATAAAATTTTATTTCGCTAATATTGATTTTTTATCTTTTTTTTTTTTTACTGTTATAATTGAATTATTATTTATTATACATTGTTTTTTTACAATCAAGGGTTAATAATCATTAATAAATCAATGTATTTAAATTAAAAAAAAAGTTAAAAAAAAAAAAGGAGATGAAGTCCGATTCAAACTGATGTGCCTTCCCTTGCAAGATTCAAACATTTCATTAATTAAAATTTTATTTGACTGTAACTCTGGAACCAATGAAAATAAAAGTACCACTTATGATATACTGTTGAAAGCTCTCAATGAAGGCTGTTTATTATTGCAGTTAAGAAAAAGTCTAAAATCTAAATTTTTGGGAATTTTGGGCTTTTTTAGACACTTTTGATTCAGTCGATAGCAATTGAAAGGAAAGGTGCACAACTAGATATTTCATCAATTCTAAATCCAAAATTTCAACATCCTACAGCTAATCATTTTTGAGTTATGCGAGATACATACAGAGATGTCATCCCAAAACTAGTCAAAATGGATTCAGGGATGATCAAAACGGATATTTCCATTGGAATCTGAAAACCTAAATTTTTCACAATTACAATACTTCCTTTACTTCCAATACTTTCATACAAGGAAGTAAAAAAAAATTAAAATGGTGTACAAGATTTTTAGTAAGAAATATTTTAAATGAAATAATAATCATTGCAAATTTTTATTTATTTAAATTATATTTTAGTATTTTCATGAAAAAAAAATTACTACACAAAAATTCACTCACAGCAAATGAACATTTAAATTGATGCTACCATCATCACTAATACCATCTGAAAATAAAATGTTTTCATTATTTGATCTTCCGCCCGCAAAATACCATGTTTAGTTCTATCTAATGTATTGGTAATGGAACATACTTCAAATTCTTGTCTAATTCTATCCTTGTCTAACAAGAACATCATTGTCTAATGCTATCTGCTGTTATTGAGTTCCATGATTTAATAATCTACTGACATAAGAAGTGATCACGGATGTTTTTATTCTTCCAGTAGGAGTTTCCTGATGACTGATGCTTTACATCCAAAAAATTATATATTTTTGTAAGATTATCTTTAAAAGGGCTTTTTCACAACTACATCCAAATGTTTAGTTGTGAAGTCATACCATCACGTATAACTAAATCAGCGTTTAGTTTCTTTACTTCCAATTTTACATTTTTGGTCAAATCACCCTGAATGCATTTAATTTAACATGGATCACTGTCTTCTAAGATCTAAGTTTCTGGACCAATCCTTCTAAACATATTTTTGGCAAAGTTTCATCCATCCAATCTTTTTCATTAATTAGGTACTTTATTACTAGTAATAATAATTTAAGGTAGATATATATAAATATAAAATATAATAAGTTCTCCATCACAAATATAAACTACAAAATAAGTAAAAAGCCTGATCGATTACAGATATAAACTATAATAAGTTCTCCGTCATAAATATAAACTACAAGATAAGTAAAAAGCCTGATCGAATCCAAATGCAAGTCAGCTTCACATATAGGTTGATCCCCTACTTTATAAGAGAAAATTTATGAAAAAACCTTGACCTATATTAGGGCAAATACAGTAATTCTGACAATGTTCCTTTTTTTTATAAAAAAATTATCACAAAAAAATCAATAATATTTTTAAGCGAAAATTAGTAACATGAAACAGGTACCTGAAGAGCAAACCTTTCCTTTCTGGATACTAAATGAAGTATTTGACGTTTCATTTGAACCAAATGCTGAAAACAGATAATATTATGCTATTAATATGTTTCAGTATTAGTTTTCAAAATACACATACATATACTATATTTATTTCCAGTCGCAATATACATTTTTTTTTTTTTTAATTTTGTTGAAAACATAAAAAAAAACATAAGTTTATTAAGAAATAAAAATTTCCTAAGAAACACTTTTAGGATATAAGGAAGTTCAGATCAGTTTTCTTTTCTTTTTTTTTTTCATTAAATACTGTAATTACATAAAAATACATTAAATAAATACTGAAGATTTTAAATATCAAAAGATATTTCTCTGCAAGTTCTACTTTAATTATCTTTACTTTTTTGGAAATTTAAAACTGGAATATTAAAGTTTATACAGATATGTCTATCAAAGATTCTGGCTTGGTAATTCTTTAGCACCTTCTAAGCTCTTTTGAATTGTAGCCCTCAACCAATTCAAAAAGTCACAAATCCAGAGTTTTTTTTAAGAAATGAAAACCCTTTTAAACAAATGACTCCTGATCATTAAGTGAAAAAAAAAAAAACAGTACGTATTCATCTATACAAAAAGTTTTTTAGCAGGTGGTGTTATGGTAGTTAAAAATTCTTGATATAATTTTCAGCAAACAATTAAATATTTGTTACAGAGGGTTGTATCAGCTATCTGAAAATTATTAACTTACTGTTTAACTGATTAGACTTCGCTAAAAGGATATAGAACCAAGAGGGAGACACTGATGTTTGGAACTTTTAGTTCTACTTCTGTATAAACGCAATTTCAAAATTTAATAACCAAGATAAATAACTTCTTAGTCTAACAAAATATTAAGAGAATTACAGATTCACTAAATCATTGTACAAGCCTATTTGTAAATACAATCTAAATAATCGTTTAATCAAAATCAAATGTGAACTAATATTTTTGCAAGTGAGATAAATTCAGTACATAATCGGAGAAAATAAATTTTGATTGGACCCATTTTAAGTTGTGGTAGTTGTAGTTAATGATGAATGTGAAACTAATTTATTTTCACTTTAATTTTAAGCATTAATCATAAGCATTTGTTTACAAAAGGTATCTTTGTAAACATTTTTATTAAGATTTCATTGCAAATGAGAAATGGAAAATGATTAAATAGTTAAGTTATAGTAATAATTATTAAATTATTAGAGTTATTAAGACTTAATTTATTTCATCCATCTTTGAATCTTTAAAACTAAAATATTTTTTATTAAATTTGTAAGGTGTTAAAATTACAAGAGAATCAATTATTTTATAAATGGTATTACCACTGCATTAGTTTTGTTCTACTGTAAGTATTTTATAGACTTGTCAAATTGTTTAATTTAGTAAAATAGTAAAAAATATTATTTAATCCTTTTCTGAATTAATGCAAAGTGAAGTTTCAATTTTGTTTAGTTAAGTTGGAACTTATGATAATTAAATTAAAATTTTATGCAAATTAGTATAGATTGAACATGAAGATTCTGTTTAAAGTTTACATTATACTTTATCAGTAAATAAATTTAAAAAATTCTAAAAGTACTATAGAAATTTATTGTAACTGCAGCAAATTAATCATGAAATAATGTTCCCTGATAGAAAAATTATTTTAAACAGTCAAATCAAAATAAATTTGTAAAAATATCTTCCAGGAAACATTCGAGCATATTTATAAATATTTATTTTTAAATTCTATTTTTAATTTTAGGAGAAAAATCAATTTTCATGAATACGTAAAGAAAACAATCTTAAGAAATAAATTTTAATAATAATTAATTTACAGAATATTTCTAAGCTATATACATAATTAAAATACTAAATAATAATCTAGCAAAAAGATTATGCATCACTTATAAAAAAAATAACTTATTCAATTATGCTGTAACACTTACGTAAGCATTTACAAATTGGACAATTATTTTGATTTGTCATTAATCCATGAGGGCATTTCTTTGAACATCCAACAAGAGGTTTACAAGAGTCACATTTACACTGAGGACAACCTGATTTGTTTAGTCGGAAACCATGAGGACAATTCTTTTTGCAGTTGGTCATCGGAGGACACAGAGTTGTCTTGGCACATTCACATAACTTGTTACCATTTTTATCTTCTGCATATCCTTGCGGACATTCTAGCACACATGCATCTGTAAAAAAAAAAAAATATATGAAATTACAAAGTTGTTTAGAGAAAACTTTCTTGTTCTCCTATAATAATTTTGTCCTGTATTTTCTTGGTCTCCTACAATAATAATGTCTATTGTAAAAGCAAATGTATTCACTTGAGCAGCAATTGTTTTGGAATGATCTTTATGATTATATTTGAAGTAAGAACACAACACTATTCAATATGACAACCAACTTTCTCAATATGAGAAAATTCAACCAAACTTTTCCTTTTTCCCCATAATTTCAGGAAAATTTTCTATAAAAGCTACAAATACAAAAAAAAATTATAATTCCACATTATCAATAACATATTACCATTATATATTAATCATATAAATTGCTTTTGATAAGTTATCTTTTGCACAGCAGCAGTCCATCCCTTTAATGTAAAAGATTCCACTTTCAATACTATTTGAGCAAACAATTTTAATTAAAAAAAAAGATTGAAAATGTACATAAAAATTATAAATTACTGCTAAACTGGTTTTTTAATGGAAATCCATTCAGAAATTACTAAAAAAGTTATCAGGTTTTATTTATGAAAAAAGTTGTAATTTTTATTCAATATATTGAATAGAATTAAATATTTATAAAATTCAAAATTACTTTTTCTTTAACTTCAAAAGCTAACTATAAAAATGTACTGCCTGGTGCTGACACAAATATCAGTCATCAATTATTCATAATTTATATTCACCTGTATATGAAAGCAGTATTTTATAAGATATAGAGTGAACATAAATTATTCAGCTTATATTAGGAGTTACAATGTAGTGCATGCTGATACTTTTTTAAACATTACTGCAGGAACTAAAATTATTATTTATGATCTTGAATGAATTTGCCAATGCCATGTAACAACATGGGGATTGTCAGTTGAGCAATGGTTACCGTGCAGCAGAAAGTAATGTGAGTACTATCTATGTTATAATGAAAATGAATCTATTATTACTATTAATGGACGTTTTATTTATTATAAAGCCGTGATCCTCTTAAACTCTATTAAATGTTGGTATCAGCAGTTTATGGATATAGGAAGTGTACTAAACAAAACTGATACTGGCAGACCTCTCATTTCTGAAAAAGTTGTGGATTGAGTAAGATAAACTTTTCAGAGAAGTCAGGATCGACGTGTACAAATTTAGAACTGGGAATATCGTAATTGACAATTGTGACAGTTCTACTCAAGCGCCTAAAACTTCATGCGCACAAAATTCAATTGGTGCATACAATTGAAGATGACAATAAACTTCACTGTTACAATTTTTCTGTGGACATTCTTCAAAAAATTAATAAGATAATGCATGTTTGGAAAAATTAATTTTATCTAACAAGCTACCATCCATGTTTCTGGTCAAATTACCCATGATAATTATCAGATTTGTGGCAAGAACCTTTATGCCATTAAAAAAACACAATGTGAAGCCAAAAATTTTAATTTAGTGTTGATTGCTTATGAAGTGATACTAGCACTAGTTATCTGGACATGTTACAGGAATATGCAGTATCACAAATTGATCGGTAACCTAGTGTTTACTTCCAATAAGACACCACCATATTTGGGGGTTTGTGTTAGGGACTATCTACATGAACAATTTCCTCAAAACTGGATTTCTTCATAATATATGGAGTAAAATTGAATATCATCTAGACATTTTATGTTCCACAAAAGATACTCATATGGAAATAGTTTAAAGTTAATATGTGCTGTACACAAAACTGTATGAAATGGTCTGTTCAACAATAAAATGTTCATGTAAGAACATCACTTTGTAACTTTTTTTTTTTTAATTAACAACTAAAATTCGCTGAATAGTTTATGATCACCCATTATGTTTGTTTTTTAAATTTGATTTTTACTTACTTTGTTGACACTGACAAGTAAAGCAGCCAGCACTGTCTCTAACAAAGCCATGTACACATCTTAGAGAACAATTTGACAAAGATAGACAATGAGGAGGTAGTGTTACAACAGATGATTCTAAAACAATAAAATATGAACAAAATGTACTTATAAAATTCATGAACTGAAATCCTGAATTAAAAATTTGTATTAATTTATTTACAGGAAATTTGTTGGAGAAAATCTTTAACTGAATGAGGCTTGAACCTGTTGCAATAAAATAAAAACATTTAATAACAAAAAAAAATAATTCCTGTTCATCATAACATGAGACAATACTTAAAACAGCAAAACAATAAGTAAACAAATTATTTTAAAATGAAGACACGCGCACACCCAATGTGTCCATTTACAATTACAATATAATACATTTTTTGTGTCCATTTACAAAAATCAACTTCTGAACCCCACAAAATGTTAAAAAAACAAGCATTCAATGAAAAGTAAGGGTCACATGCAACATATTTTCATGGGTATGCCACATTTTTGGATGGATGACAGAATGTGTAAAACATTATGAAAGTAGATTGCCAAACATGTTGATTAACAATGCTATAGTGAACACAGTGGGTGTCATCTTTCAAGAAGATCTTCATATTGGTGAGCAGCAATTGGGGAAACTGCTACACACCTCAAAAAGTAGTGCGCACAACATTCTGAGCGATCAGATACATATGAAACACACTGCATATGGTTGGGTTCTGTAGTTCTTAATACCTGACCAAATAGAGTACATACTCATTTTTGAAGAATTGTTGGTTCACTTCAAGAAGGAAGAAACATACTTTTGCATAATTTAATCCCCACTGACGAGTCTTGGCTGTTTCATTATCACTGAGATGAAACAACAAAGCACCTAATGGAAGTTAACTTTTCAAAAAAAACTAAAACTGCACTCAGTGTGAGTAAAGTCATGATGATTATCTTCTTTTGATTATGAAGAATTCATTTTCAAACATCAGATATCTATATTAGGGAAGACTTTGGTACATCAATGTGCTGAAAATAATGCTCACTCACTTTAGAAAAAAACTCCTTGGAAAAAAAATTGAAGAACTTCTGTTGCATCATGATAGTATACCCTCCCATGTCACTCAGATATCTGTAAAATTTTGAACAGAAAAAAATTAAAATAATTCCTCATCCATCATACATCCAAATCTAGCTCCAAGCGACTTCTGGCTGTTCCCAGAGGTGAAGGACTTGAAAAGATAAAAATTTTGAGATGAATCTAAAGGTTATAAAAGTCATGGAGGTGAAATGCAAAGTACTTTTGAAAGATGGCCTGATTTTGTGTTTGAAAAGTGGATAAGTGTTGAATGCAGGAGTGTGTTTCTCTTAAAGACTATTTTGAAAACAAACATGAAAATGTATATTCAAAATAGTGTTTCCACCAAGACTCACTGATGATTATATCAAATTATAATTAAAAATTTTATGAATGACAGCACTGCAAAATATTCAATTTTAGAGCTGCATAGGAAAAGATTCAAGTAGGTATATCAAATTAATAAAAATATAATGTATTTTGAGACTTCAAGGGAATCTTTCTCATAGTATTCATGCATTCTACGCCCACAATATTGTGTGCAGTTTAATATGAAACATTAAAGAAGTTTAGAAGGTATATTATCCAAATAAAGCACTGTTAGAAGAAGGATGTTCTGAATGTCAATGTACAACCCTCGCTTCAGGGAGGGCTTTGCAGGGCTTTGAAATTTTTATGATTTCATAAAAACTTTGCTTACTTCAGCAGTTCAATTGAGAGATATGTGAGCAATTCACCACTTTGAAGAAAATTATGTTTATTAAGGAGGTTAATAAGTGGTGGTTGGGTATCATAAAAACAGAGTTCTTTGATCAGGGTCTGCTAAAGCTGTTGTTTGCGATATAATAGCTGAATTTGGCTATAAAGTAATGTACATATGAAATTAAAACTTCCATAATCTGTAAAATATAGTTTTCTCAATTCTTTTTTAATCAGCTTATCAGAAGTCAATTTTAGAATAGTCCTCATAATTTGATGTCAACCCTAGATTTGTATTTGAACTGACAAATATAATTTATTTACCAGTAACTTTGTACTGAGCTCAATGACAGATAATCTTGACTGTCAAAGAATTTCAAAAATCCTTGTCGCAAATAGAGATTTCAGTAATTTTATTAATATTATATAACTTAAATTTATAACCAAAACAACTACACAACTGTAATTGGGGTTACAGTCTGTCATGAAACAATAATCTCAAAAGGAAAGTAATGTAATATAAGAGAACTAAAAACTATTTATTGATGACAATAAAGAGTATAGTGACATTTAAAAATAATGTTTATAAGAAAACAAACTTACTATCACAAACTGGACAACACTCATGAGGAACGTAACGCGGATTAGCACATGCCTCGCACATAGAGGCCTGACATTTTGGTTCTCCATTTTGACACACACAAAATGTACAGTCATCTTCTTGCCAGCTATCACCATTTTTCACAATCTCACCTGTTCCTGATATGCAGCCTTTTTGATGAGGTTCAGGTCTTTCTGAAAAAATCAAATTAATTCCAAAATAATACAGAATAAAATAAACATTACTCAGTCATGGCACAGAAAAACATTACTAAAATTCATCATCAATCATCATTCCAAAACATATTTTCACACTGTTATAGAGTTTTATCAACTGTGTAATCAAATAATCTCATTTATAAATCCTTCAAAAAAGGCTATAGTACTCATGTATTATGTATCAAGTTAAGCAGCTTCAATGAAATGTTAATAAATATCAGTCAAATATTCCAATAATGCCCAAGCTTTAATTTTGGTAATGCAGAGCACTCCATGTGGTTATAGTTTCTTTGCTAATTATTTATCGCTAACTATAAGTGCCATTTTCAGGAATTATTTTCAACTTGTATATCCTTAATAACTTTATTAATAGATATTACAGTACTATAAGTCAGTTACGGAAAGTGTGAAGTATGTTTAAAATTAGGTAACTTGAGCAGGCAATTTATTAGTTCAACTTGTCCAATCACTGTGTTTCTTACAGCAATATCATATTTTCTTATAAAACAATTTTCAGTATGGCTTAATACACATTTTGCTCAACTAATACCTTGAAAATTGAAACTATATTTAGCGTTCAGATGCCAGAAGTTACAACTTCTCTGGCATAAGAATGACTGTATAATAAAGTTAGCCTACAGGCTAACATTAATATAATTATAAAATTATTAGAATTTAAAAAACATCAAGAATATACCATCAGCACAAAGAAAAATATAATAATATTAATACTAAAATAAATATGATGGAATAGTTTAAAAATAGTTGAATGTTTATAACTATTCTTCATGGATTTTTTGGAAAATTAATTTTTAGGTTATTTGTACGCTAAAAAAAAATAAGCAGTTTCCTAAAATATGAAGTTACTAGCAAATTTAATCTGGAATAATAAGAAACAATACCAGTAAGTAATAATACTAGTATATTAATAGCTAATCATAACTCAGAAAACAAAACTGAATGAGTTGTTCAAGACTTAAAAAAAACATTATGAATGAAACTATTAAAATTATAATAAAAAACATTAAATTAAAATAATAAATGTTAATACCTAAACAAATAGGACAGCATTTTCCTTTTGGAAGTTTTGTCTTAGAACAATCATCTGGAATCGGTGGACAAGGAGGATTTGGTTTACAAAATTCAATGCCACTTTTGCAAGTGCACATAGTGCAATCTGATTTCCGCCATGTAGCTCCATCGTGCACTACTCTTCCATCCTCAAGAGTGCAAGTTTCATTTGATTCTATAACACAAACAAATACAAATTTTTAATAGTATAAAATAATACATAACAAATTTGATAACTAGGAATACACTTTTGTGTGATTGTGTATGTGTAGGTATGTATACAAGTATTTTTTCATATTCAGTAATAAAAAGTAATCCCTATTAGTACATAGTGATTAACTGTTTAATAGTAACAGAATTTATGGTCAGCCCTACCCAAAATTGAAAAAAAAATATGCTTAAAACCTTATAGTAAGGAACACTTTAAAGGGGACTAAGCCTGGTGAGTAGGGATGATAAAGGACCATCATGGCCGTTTTGGCTAAAAACCTGACAATGGTGGCTGTGTGAGAGGGTGTGATTGTGGTGAAGCACCCACAACAGGTCTTGTTACAAATCAGATCTTTTTCTGCAATCTCACGCAGTCATTTCATTATATCATGTAATAAGCATAGTTTACTGTCTGAACCTGAGGAATCCATTCTTGGAGCACAGTTCCACATGCATAAAAAACCTATCAGTATTGCCTTGATTTCTATATACTAATAAACAACACTAATTAGACATATTTTGTAGCAATAAAATACAAAAATATCATTTATTAACAATGTTTTATAATAAAAAATGAATACTAAAATTTCATTGTGTTCAGCTTTTACACAATAAAAATTAAAAACAAAGAGAAATGACATAATTCTAAACTAGGACACTTATATAGTAGCTTTGGGTACCATATAGAGAAAGTTTTCTCACTTGTTGCAATAATTAATTAAATTTTAACTTAATATTTTATTTGAATTATAAAATAAAAATTTTCCTTGATTCCCTTTAAAAATTATCATGACTAAATATATTAAAAAAACAGAAGCTAATTACAAGCATATAATTGCTGTAACCACAAGAAAAATTAAAAAAAAAAAACATTAACTTGGGTATTTAATAACATTAAATTTACAATTTACATAAGTATATTGGAACATAAGGTATTATTAATACAATAAGAAATCATTCAATCTGTATTAAGTTGGGAAGCTTATGGGTCTTTGAGAAACTGATAACTATATATATATATATATATA
>JAAAKQ030063982.1:0-15697 GCA_010016005.3 Zanna intricata
ACCCTTTGTCCCAAGTACAATTCCTGTTCAGGAATTTGTGTACAGAAGCTAAATATATGTATAATGAATGATGTGTTTATTGATTTATTTAATATGATTGATATTTCAACTACAATGTTTATAATATTAATTTATTAATTCATAAATATTCATATTTATGAATTATTCAATATTTATAATATTGATTTACATTCTTACATTCAACTTCCATAAAAATTTTGAATACGGGTTATCTTTTTGAGAAATTCAGTGTAAAAAAGTGGTTGCTATTACATATACTTTGATAAGTGTTTGCAGTATTACCTAAGGATTTTTTTTAAAGCTGTTCGTATTATAAGCTCTGTTTAAAACAATATTTCGGTTAGTAAGTTCATAAAAACACACAAAGGATTAATTAAAATTAGAAACTAATAACAGTATGCGTCATAATATCCAAATGTTGTGAATGATTATATTCCTACTCCTTGTAATGGATGAGTTGAATACTACCTTTTCAGACAAAAATGGATGAAGTAAAAAGACAAAAATTTGAAAAAAGCATTCATTAATTTACTATTCATCATTTGGATATTTCAATATTGTTACGATTATTAATATAAAATTATTATAATGGCATAATCTTCTCATCAGTATTTGAAAGAATTAAAGAGGTACAACTCTTCTTCCCCATAACAGGACATTCATACATGTCCCCTGAGAGTTGGTGACCAAATTGAAAGAGATTTATCAAAAGATATCTAATGATATCTAAAATATATGAATATTTAACTATAAAATTTGCTATGACAGATTTTGTATGTATAAAATTGATATAGTTAAATTTGTATTAATATCAGAATAAATGTAGGATATTTTCCTTTCAAGCTATGGCTTTTATCTCTTGTATTAAAAGTTATAATTTTTATTATTACAATAAACTTTTTATCTGTTAGACTTTTTTCTCAGATGCCCAGATATTTTTAAAGATGTTTAGAAAAATGTATATTATTTTTACTTTTATAAAAATAAAAAAAATAATATGAATATTGTTAAATAAGTTTTTTTATTATCTAAGTAAGAATTTGTAGTGCATAAATAATTCATTTTGAACAACAAAATTAATTTAAAAAAAAAACAATTTACTGTTAATTTAATCGTACTGAAAATGTACAAAGTGAAAATTAAACCGTGTGTAATATTACATCATCTTCCTCATCTCATCTTTTGCATTTATGTCTTCCAGGCTTTTAATAGCTTAATTCCTTGGAATTTAGCCAAGGTTAAAAATGTGACTCATCTTAAAAAATGTACATTTTTTTATTTTTTTTCTCTCTGTAACTCATTCACATAATCTAAAATGTTACATTTTATATTTTAATGAAATTTTTAGTCGTGAAATAGGTTTAAAAAAATAATTTACATGCTTGTAATATGTATTTAAAATAAAAGAAACATTTAATGAAACACTAGTACTTTTTAACATGTTTGTTTTTGGCAGCTTAAGAAAATATTTTTATAAATAATTAGTGTTAAAATTCTCATTATTGTAAAATAAATTTAACTTAATTTTTAAAAATTTATATATTTCTTAATAATTTTAACTTTTATACGTTAGCCCAATGTATTTACAAAAACTAGTATAGTGGGAGTGACTAAAGAATTGATATCGGTGGGAGTTAAATTACTTACAGAGTCATACTTTCCATTAAATATTAATAATAGAACAATATTTACGGGTTTAAGAATAGTAGAAAATAATACTAGCTTTTGGAATCGGCATGTAATGCCGAATATTACTTAATATTGAAGCAGATATGTAACTCCAAGAACGTTTTATTATTTAAAAAAGTAAAGATATTTATTAATTATCTGTTGACTACAATTTGTCTTCATAATTTTGAGGCTTACTTACTACATGGTAATATTGAATTTTATCATTTTATAGATATCCTAAAATTTTTAATGGGTTTCTGCAGTTGAATGAAAAATATTAGAAAACTTGGACTTAAACCAAGTGTTTCAGATTCAAAAATGAAAATCAACCTTCAGTTTTTTTCTTTTTTAACTTTATAAATATTTAATTAAAAGATATCATTATTAATTAAAAAATTACTAAATTTTTCCACGGGAAAGATTGGTCATGTTTTGTGACAGAAAATTGGATATGCGGCCACCACAATCCTCACCAACAGTGTAACAT
Organism: Zanna intricata; assembly: GCA_010016005.3. Taxonomy (NCBI): domain Eukaryota; kingdom Metazoa; phylum Arthropoda; class Insecta; order Hemiptera; family Fulgoridae; genus Zanna; species Zanna intricata. The sequence continues at coordinate 2,180 of JAAAKQ030063982.1, forward strand.
TCAGGCATGCCACATTCGGTCTCCAGTAGATTAAATGGATGTAACTAAAAACGTTAATAGTAATTACTCAAGGAGATATATCAGCCCTCTACATAGAACCCTTCTCTAGTTACACTCGTTGCAGCGCCCATAGAGCCGGTCAAACGATCTGGAGAAATCTCTTTCTGGGATCGCCTTCAACTGCTCGATGGATGGCCGGATGGATATCTGCCTTCCCTTTGGATGGTCGGAATGTCGTCGAAAAAGCGGCCTTTCATCTTCAATTTGAGTTTCGGGAACAGAAAATGGTCTGCTGGTGCCAAGTCGGATGAATAGAACGGGTGGAATGAGACTGTGATTTGATTTGCGGTGTAATAAGGTGTTAATTGTTACCATGTGTGTCGGAGGAATTGTCATGAAAGAGAGTTAACTGCTCGGATTCCGGTGTTCGGGCTGGATTCAACAAACGCTATGCATCAGGCGTTTCATTACTTCCAAATAAAATTTAGAATTCATGGTTTGGCCACTTGGGACAAATTCATGATGAATTAGACCCTTTGAAGCGAAGAATGCAATCAACATCGTTTTCACTCTTGATTTTTGCTTCCTGACTTTCACCGGTCTTTGTGCTCCAGGACTCAACCAAGCAGCGGATTTACGCTTTGTTTGCGATTCATACATGAAGCACCAGCTTTCATCCACAGTTACAATTGTTTGCAAAAAATTCGGGTCGCTATTGACAGTTTCAGCGAAGTCTTGAGCTCAAGAAAGACGCACCTGTTTTTGTTCTTCGGTCAAGAAGTGTGGAACGAACCGAGAGTACATCTTTTGATGGTTTCATTTTTTCTGTTTGAATTGTACGTACCGCGTCTTTACCAATGTTTAGCTCTTCTGCAATGGCCTGGAGGTTAAGATGAGGTTATTCGAGCAGGAGCGCGTGCACCTTTGCAACGTTTTCGTCGTGAACAGCTGTTGACAGCTTCACGCTTCATTTGTTGTGATCCAACGACTCTCTACAGCCTTCAAACCGCTTCCACCACGTGTATGTTGTAGTACGAGATGCGGCTTCATCACACTTTATCATAGAATAAATTTCAACGAAAGATTTTTGAAGTCGAACACAAAATTTTGTTGCGCTTCTCTGTTCCATGTCGCGAGCTCTGACAAGGTCACATAAACACAACATACGCGACCGAATATATCTCAAGACTGGAGTGACGAAACGTGATGAAATTTTGTGCACACACTAGTCAGATATCGTACTACATAGTTCCTTAGTTGTTCAAAGAGATGGCGCTTCTTGCATCGACTATAGAAATTTAGTTCGGGAACTTTTCAGACCCTTCACAAGTTCTTTACTGCTTTTGTTACATATTTTTCTATTATTTCTTATGCTTTTGAGTCTTATTTTCATCTTTAAGGGCACAACTGCACGTAAAATCCGCTCGAAAATCGAATTTTAGGTTTTTAGTTTAACTTGTACTTTGAAATGCGCTCTTTAAGATGGTAATTTTTATATTAATCAGATTAATAGAAATATTTTCTTTCAGTTGCTTGAAAGGAATGTTTTTCTTCTATGTGGTCTGCCACTTTTTCAGTAGTACTGTTGTCAATCCAATTTTTATAATGCATTTTTTGTAATCTGTGCTACTTTTTGTAATTTTATTTTTCCTTATTTATTCTATAACCTAAAAATAGGTGAGATTTAGTTGGAATCTGAAGCGACTTCCGCTTCTTCCTCTATAACACTAGTTTCTAATTAAGTTCCTCTGTATAACTCTTCAATATATTCCACCTACCTATCGACCGTTTATTTTGTATTATAAATCGGTGTACCATCTTTATTTAACACATTATTAGATTTTAATTTAATTACCATAAAATTCTCCTTAATTTTCCTGTATGCTCCCTCTATTTAACCAATGAGTGTGACTTTTGAACACTTTTCTTTAATCCAGTCTTCTTTCCCTAATTTGTACTTCCTGTTATAGTATGTCTTAATTGTCGATAGTTCCTTTTACCATGTTTATTACTATCATTCTTATACTTTTTATGTCCATCCATCAGTTGCAATTTATACTCTAATATCCATATCAAATAAAATACTCTAATAACCAGTTCTCTTTGTTCCGCCTAAGTTCGCTTCTGCTGATTTAAGAATTTTCTTTTTAACATTCTACCATCGTTTTATATTTTCTACCCCTCTTGTGATGTCCTTAAAAATCTTCTTTACCCCTCTTCCTCAAGCTTCTCTAAATTCCACTGATGCATCTGACATCTTCCTTTCAGGTTTATGTGTGTGCGTGTGTGTGTGTGTGTGTGTGTGTGTGTGTGTGTTTTTTGAAGTCAATATTTTAAGACTCATATTCCTCTGTACTATAATACAGATATAAATAAATAACTTGATCCACCAAGTACAGAATAAAATTAAATTAGGTAGGATGACACCTTATATTATATAAGATGAATACACCTTATAAGAGGCCATTAAGGGGCTTACATATTCGTGAATTTTTCGTATACAAGAAATTTGCGAAAGTACTCAATGTATATATAATGATATAAGGTGTCATCCTACCTAGTTTAATTTTTTACTGTATCTAGTGGATCAAGTTATTCATATACTCATATATATATATATATATAACTTGTGGATCTGTAACCTGTAACTTCATGGGCATTTCGATTATTAAACAATATACACTGGTAACAAGACTTCTTTTTTTTTTTTGTAATTAGTTTTTGTGTATATTTCTTTCCTATTTTATTTTAGTTAAAAGGTATGAATGAATTTATTTATATATATATATATAATCATTTATCAGTTGTACCTAATATTTTTTTTTATTTATTTTTTTTTTTTTTTGTAATGTGTTCAGGATATGCGTTATTAATATGGATTTTGTTTAATTTTCAGCTGAAATAAAGATGCCAAGTGGAAAACTAGATAAACCAATTATAGAGGATAACCGAGATGGTACAGTAAGCGTCAAATATGATCCAAGAGAAGAAGGTTTGCATGAATTGTATGTAAAATACAATGGAGAACATGTTCAGGGTATGTGAAAAAACTTTATTTATATATTTTTTATTACTTATATGTTACCTTAATGTCATTTTATACTTCTGCAATATAAAATAGATGAAAGATTTATGTTAAAATAATCTTAAAATAATTTTTAACTGAAATAACATTAGAATTAGAACTGTGAAGCTTTATATTGTTTAAAAAACGTTTTTATACTCACATTTGTGTGTTTACTGTTGAACTCTTTGCAATACTCAGGTTTTTGTATTGACATTGCCAAATTAAGCTATATTTTTATATGAAATGTTTCATACCAGAGTTTTTAACTTACTAAAGACTTAAATTTTATTGTATTGCTTAAAATACTTAAAATGAATTCAGAATTATTGGTGTATAATTGCTTGTTTGATCTATTTAGATATCTATAAAACAGATAAAGATAAAATTACAATTAAAAATAAGTTTGATAGGGTTGTTAATGAAATGTTTTACTTTATACTGTAATTTTCTTTAAATAAATACATTATAATGACTGAATCACCAAAATTGGTTAGATTATTTGTATTTTAAAATGAAAAAACAAATTATCAGACAAATAATTCTACTTTATTCCTATGAAGGTACTGATTTGTTGTCATAATTGACCTCTACAAATATTTTATATCATATACAGTTTAAATAAATGTTTCTATGATAAATTTGAGTATTAAATCTGCAGTTGGAATTAACTGGTGTGTTTTTAATTCTCTACGATCAGTAATTGTAAAATGAGATTTTTAATTTCCAATAAGTACAAAGAATAGGCTATGCTGAACAATTTTTGAAGTAAATAACAAACAGAATAATCAAGAAGTATTTACAAACTTGTGGATCTGTAACCTGTAACTTCATGGGCATTTCGATTATTAAACAATATACACTGGTAACAAGACTTCTTTTTTTTTTTGTGATTAGTTTTTGTGTATATTTCTTTCCTATTTTATTCTAGTTAAAAGGTATGAATGAATTTAAACTGAGTGCACCAAAATTGTTGGAATAGATATTCTTGAAATACAGTATTAATAATGAAAAACATGTGTTATTATAAATTGATGAATCTTGAGTTGTTAGATTAAGAAAAGGAGAAAAAAGTAACTTTTAATAAAAAATAATAAAATTTTTTCCTATATTTTAACATTTTTTCACTCTTTCATGAGTTGTCCGTTATTTGAATAAGTAGCAGTGTGTTATAACAACAACTGTAAAACAAAGAATAAAAAACTGGAAAAACCTTTATTAAAATTATTACAAAACATAAGTAAAAATTGAAAGAATGTTTGGTTTTTTTTTAAATTGTGCAAATACATATTCTTATATTTTTTTTTTCTCGTAATTTGGCTTTTAGTAATTGTATTTTTTTTATTTTATTTTAATAGTCATATATTTTTATAGACAGTGATAACAAATAAATTTCAAGCATCATACAGGGAAACTGCATCCAGCAAAGTTTAAGTTTGGTAACAACTGGAAACCAGTGTATAAAACATTGTTCCATCTATTGAAATTTTATTCTTAACTTTGCACCTTTGAGATATAGGATGTACAGTAGATTTAAGATATTTCAAAAGCATAAAAAAATTTTTTCACGTTTTTCAAAAAATATTTTGTATTTGAAAAGTGGTTGTGGAACCACTTGGTCATGTCTTTACCAGGATTCACATGATAATAACTACTTTTTTTGTTACAAAAACTAATGAATAATTGTGGCTACCTCATTACCTTCTTTTTAGATTATTCATATCTATGTTTGTATATTTTTTTATTACAAAACATATTAGACAATGAATTTGTTACTTTGTCACAAAACATTATTTTTTATATTGTGTTAATCACTCTGTAAAATTATTATGAATTTACACATGTTGAAGTAAACAATGAAGATTTTGTATAAGATTAGTTCATTAATATTAACTTTCCTATTTTTACTTTGGTACAATACATATATATTGTAGGTATGACTGCTGCATACACATAAAAACATTTTATATATCCATCTCACTTTCACTGTACAGTCTATCTTCTCTTGGCTTTTTAATACACCAAACAAATTCTAATAAGCATTGATCACATTAAATACAAGTATACATTAATAAGCTTTGTGTCAGCTAATTCAGTAAATATGTTCCAATAAAAAAGCCTTTGTATCAAGTAAACTATAAGCAAATTTATAGCTAGGCCTGATTTTGCCAAGATTCCTAAACCTAAGTTACTAGTTGACTCCTTGTCCAAACCTCAAATTCCTCAAGTAGGCCTAGAGGTCAGGTAACTTCATTTGTCAAGTGCCAGTAAGGAAATAGTTACTCCACCCCCTATTACTTCATTGGCCTTATTGAAGGGGGTCAGTATCATGGCTTGCCCTTCTCCTGTGAAACCAACCCAGGAAGAAGAGATTAGAGCTAAAGAAAGGGGATAAACTGAAAGACAAAACAATCATTCTTTATAGAAACTGCCAATCACTTACAGGATCAAGGTACTTATAGCCTTACAAAGGATCATTCATATTTTAATTATTGCAATTTTGTATTTTACCACAGATATTGAAATATTTTTTTCAGAACATGTTTATGTAATTTTACTCCAAATTTTATTTGAATTTTTAGAAGATATTTTGAGTTCAGTTAGTTGTTAAGCTGTTGAGGACATCATTTTAGTAAAGTATCGAAAACATCACTTTTTTGGGAAGATAGTTTATATGAATTAAGGAATACTGAAGAGCTTTCAATGAAATTTTTACAAAGATTTTCTTCCCTTATTACAAGAAGGTCATATTATGATAAAATTGAAATATAATGAAAAGTTTGTTATTTTATTCTACAAATACATTAAAATATTTTTCAACATATTAATCATAATGCAATAAAGTTATAAAATTGTCGTTAAAACAGCACTGTAAATTGTTCTTTTTAATAGATTTTTAAAAATCATGCTAATCATTTTGCTTTCAAAATTAATTATGTATTGTCTTTTTCTTTGTGTAAACAAATCCTGGGAAATTGGTTTGGTATTAACTCAGGAGAAAAAAAAAAGATTAACTTTTTTTTTCTTTTTTTTTTTTGCTTATTACTTTTTATTTTATTACTGGTGAAGAATTAGTAATACAATATAGTTCACCTGTAGTAAATGCTTTATTCTGATGTTAAATGAATGATGTTTTATTACCATTTTTTTATTTGTATGTCTCTTTTAAGTTGATGTTTAAAATAGATTTTTGCACTTCTGCACTTACAATTTTGCTTTTATCACTTACACACTTTTTTTCATAACTTAACATATAATTATATCTGTCGTGTGTGTCTGTATACAAGACTGTGATACTGTTAAATGTATTATTTACACATGCGTGCATTTTATATAATATTCATGTATATAACTTATATCATAACATTCTATAACTAAATGCAAATTAAATTTATAAACAATTTCCGTAATAAATTTTTATTTCTTTATTGTATCCATGTTTTACTCGACTTTTATTATTATTTTTCTGTTTGGTACTTTTTTTTTTCTTACAACTGTTTTATTGAAATATTCTATTAGAAATATAACTCTTATTACTAGCTGAATTTTTTATGTTTTTTAACTAAACATTAATATTTTATTTTCATTTTATTTTTAGAGAAAACTTTTACTCCATTCTTGCATAAGTTTACTTACATTAAATAAGTAATTTCGTTGTTTGTACATTTAAGAAAATAAATTAACGTAATAATTTTACATGATTGCATGATTTATTAATAACATATTTAACAATTATGAATTCAGAAAATAAAAATAAGAATGGATTTAAAATCATACGCAGTACACCAATCTTTTTAGATTACTTGTTTTTACTTTTTAAATAATCAGGTTAATTTTAGATATTAATAAAAGTTAACAGAATTGTTTATGTCATTTATTTTTTTTTTTTGTGAAAATAAAAATGGAATAGATCTCTCTGAAAAATATAAATTATTTGGCACTTGCTTTTATATTGTGCTGTATGAATTACTTTATTTAAAAATGGATAGTATTTAACGTGATGAAAAATATAAATATTTGTTTGAAAAATGAAATACTATTTAAATCTGTGTTAATATATTCATTCAAGAACTATCAGTCAGGTGTATCTAAGTAAAAGTCTACTACTCTTCCAATCCATACGATGAATGTGAGGTTGATTTTATTACTAATCATAGTATGTGCCAAATTAAACACAGACTGTAAAGTAGTTCCTACCCCATTTAAAGTAAAACTCAATAGTTTGGATACTCAATTTTATAAATACCTTTAATACTTTTTTTCCATGAAAACAAAAGCTGGTGCATATTCATTCTTAAATGGACAGTAGGTATTTTTACATAAGATATATTTATGGAAAATCAGGCCACAAGATAAGTGAAAATGAATTAAGTAAAAAAAGAAAACACAAAAAAAAAATTGGCGTAAATAATAATAATAAATTTTTTCTAGATGAGTTAAAAGTAAATTATTCAGAATGTATCAAACATTAGGATGTTTCAGGTCATTAAGTTTTTATGCGGCATTAGCTAACAAACAATCATTAAAAAACACCACAATTTTTATTCACTACATTATCTTGTGCACAATTATTTTTAAACAATTATAACTTTATGATTACGTTTTGTTTTTATTTAATCAGTCTAAAATAGATTGACCCATTTCTCACTAACTAAAAACAATAAGAAAGTTAGTTTATAAATAGTGGGCTAGCCTTTTTTATTAATGTGAATTTTTGTAGTATATACGTGTGAAATAATGCATAGGTAATCATTTTCCCACTCACTTGTTTTGAATCATTCATGTACAGAAAGGGTCTCTGATATTTGTGTCATTTATATGGTAAAATAAAACTTTTTTTGTTTTACTTACCAAATTTTGGTTCCATTAGGTACAATTACCTTAGCTTATCAATGTAGATAATCTGATTTAATTTTTCATATTATATTGTAATCAATAATAAGTACCCTTATGTAGATAAAGAATTAGTTGCTTATGTTGCCCAAACTGCAGCAAGTTTTGTAGCCTTGGAATGAACAAAATATTGTTCTTCATGAGGCTCTTTCAAATCATGTTTTGAAATAGACCCCCCTGAAATTTGCCCTCTCAAAGGTACAACCTAAGGTATTCAAATAGTTTTAAGGTACATAGTAATTATCTAAATTTCATCATCCTATGAATAAATCGTTCATTATTACTTTTGTGATATAAAGTTCATTTATGTAACTTAAAAATAACTATTTAATTAAGTTCATTTTTAAAATAATTAGTTTTGTATTTTCCATTCTTTATTTTCATAACATATTTTTTTTTAAATTAAAAAACAGTTGCTTTGATTTTTTTAAACAACCTCATTCTTTAATTAGTTAGTAACATATGTTTTCAGTCTTTATATAAAAGATCTAAACATAATTATGGCTATTTAGAGAATTAAATTTTATGAAACCTCTTAGTTAAAAGGGGGCTTATTTTGGCAGCATTATTGTTATGTAGAAAGAAATAATGAAATATATACGAGTATAAGTTCATGTAAAAACATTACATCATTTGTTTAGCTGCAGAAAAAGTACTTTCTATTAAATTAAAAGTGATTAAATAAAGTGGTTTCTATTTTTAATTCCATTTTTATTTAACATTTTAAAAATATTAGGATTTATATTTCACTAATTTGGGGTAAAAATCCAACAGTTATATTATTTTTACATTTCTTTATTTCCACCTAGACTTGGTGTTACAGGTAATATGTTAATTGGTAGCTTGAAAAATTGAAACTTGAATCCTCCTTTTGGCTGATACTTTATTTTTCATATCTTTTATATTCAAAATGAATAGATATATATGAAAGGTACAATTTTTTGTGTACTCAAAGTTGAATACGTAGTATAATAAGTTAGAGTGTTTGGTTGTGTGACCATTTATTCTGAACAACTTATTTGATAGACGTGAAATTTTATACACAAAAATTATGTAATCAATTTCTTGTCAAATTTGTAGATAATGAAAATTCCCTCAAAATTTACACATTGAATATAAAATATTTGTACAAATAAAGTATTTTTCTCTTGCTTTAAATCTTATTACATTTTGAGGGAGCATGTCTTCCATATGTATTTGAATCTATAAAAATTTAGCTACCAGATGATGGTCCATGATACTGCATAGAAACATTGAAATCTCTACAGTTATCACTGTTGTTAACCACAACAAAATTGCTACAACTGTTTAGAATTAGAACTATTTGCACCTCATAATTTATAGTCTAAACTGTAAAGAACTTTAAAATATTTAAAAGTGATAAATGTATAGTAAATATTTGGGATACAAGTTATGTTTATTAGACTAAGTAATCATGATTTATGATATATTAGGTAACAAATAACATAAGTCTAGGAGTTCCCCAGTGACCGTTTGTTTTATTTAGAAGAATTTTTTTATAATAAAAATATCTAGTATTTTTTTAAATTACTTGTGTAATCTAATAAATACTGCATCTGGTACTGCAGGAGTTTCAGAAATATGTATATTGGTTCATTACTTCATGTTTTAAGCATTTGTAATTTTTATCCTTTTAAGAAATTTGTTACCAAATGGGTGGTAGTAACCAAATGGATTTCTTAGCCCAAATTGATCATGATGAAGTTCTTTTTTCACTAAATCATCTAGTGATTTAGTAAAAGTACATCATTATTCCAAAGTCATACTTAAATCCATTCCTTTAATCCTAAACTTATAAACACTTAATTTACCGGTGTTGGGGAGGAAAAGGAGTTTTTCAATACAGTGGAAATATTTTTCAGTTAAAAATGTCTTTAATCTTTAAACTTATAAAAATTACCTTTTATAAATTTTTTTATATCATCTTAGGTAATTTTATATGATAATTTCTCCATGATAATTGGTCTTACATAAGATTATTTACTCTCATATAATGTAGTTCTATGTACCTCCAAAACCTATAGTTCAATTTGTTGTCTCACAATTATGAGTGTAAAAATTTCTTTTAAAAATTTATATCTGTAAAATTGGTAATTATCAGTTTTGTTATTATTTATTTATGATAAATAATGAAGGATCATTAATTCTAGATCTTCAAAGATTGTGTACTTATTTCATATTTGCTTATTGCTGTTCCATGCCTAACAGGTTTCTTTTGTAGCTTAAAATCTGTTTAAATTTTGTGAAAGTAATGATACAAAAAAAACAGTATTGTTTTATTTAAGAAACTATCAATGTGATGAACTGCTGTCATAAGTTATATAATTAGTTTGGAAATTGACGATTTTGGGGCCAATAGAACCTATAGTGTTCAAATAATTTATAAATGCGTTAGTTTTTGAAATGGATTATTTAAGTATAATGAATAATTTGTTGCTGACAAATGTAATTATTTAAAAAATATAAGAAAAGATAAAAAAAAAAATTATATATTTATTGGGTAAGGATATTAGAAAGGCATTTTAAACCGTCTGTTATTAGCCATTTGTATTCCAGAGTTAATGTACTAAATAAATAAAAAATTCATGTTAATTTATGTTGTATCAAAATCTTCCAAACATTTTCAATTTAGTGTTTAAATATAATATTTTTTAAAATTTTAATATTTTACAGAGTGATTAACATTTAATTCTGTTATCCTGATTAATATGTATTCTGTATTCTGATGGTTAAAATAAAAAAATAAATTAACAATAAATAATAAATTTACAGATAAACTTAATGAAATTTTTTACTCAACTGATGATAGGGGTGATATGGGGTTATCACCCCATACCCCATATTTTACCCCGTACTTTTACTGATGATATGGGGTTATCTTCCTCAACAAATGAAATAATTTTTGCCACATTCCAATACGAAACCCTCATTTATAAAAAACAAAGTTTAAGCAATGACATTAACAGTTAAAATTACATACCTGTAGCAAATAGTAACTGATATCATTTGTGAATTACGTTTTTCCATATATAGCTGAAGATTAATTGACAAAAGTAATAATTTTATGGAAAACCCATTTAAGTGATATACAAAAATAAATATTATTACTGAACAGTATCTTATATCATTTATTTAATTTCTGTTAGTTACACATTTCAGACTTACTCATAAAAAATAAAGGTGTTGGCTATATTATATCTATGTTGGCTAATTTTATAGTGTTCTGACTTTTCTTTTAGATCTTATGACTTACTTCAATTTGTATAATGAAATTCATAGTGTTTTCTGAATATCAAGGTAATGAAATCCTGAGTTAGTATCTGGGCAAGTATATTGATACACCATCTCTCTAAATGGCCAATTACGAGTAAGTTAATATTTGTGCTACAACGATGTAGCATTTTAAAACCCAATTAACATATTCAAGATTTCTAATTGACTTCATTGTAGTGTTTCATGTTCCTCTTCAGATGTTTTTCAACCTATAGAAATAAATCTACTGTACAAATTTTATTATGAGTTAGACATAGAGAGTAATATTGATTTTATGATATTTTAATACAATACATCAACGTAATCTAATAGAAAAAATAGATTAAAACAAAAGATCAAAAAGAAGTATGTACAAATAAAGAAGGATCTGTTTAAGAATCTTTTCACAAAGATTCTGAAACACAGAACCTTTGATTAAAGTGCTTTACGTTATTTATCACTTACCAACCCGACCTGATATACTATATTTCTAAAATTGAATCTCCTTCTTAATATAAGTCAAGTAAGTTATCTATAAGCTATCTATAGATAATTACCAGTTCACTTTATTCCCTTCATTATAATATATTTATTATTAAATAACCAAATTTTTTTGTTTAATGTAAGGAAGTTTTCAGTACTCCATTGTAGTATTTAGCCGTTTCAGTATTAAATTAAATTTTTACAAATTGGTTGAAAATAAATGGTTTGCATTATCACTTATCAGTTCTTATAATAGTTTTCTGTGATGCAATAAAATCGAGGTAAAGTTGTTTATTTGAATTCTATTTACATAATATTACAGTTTTTTTATCATTAGCAATGAACCCTACTCAGAAATAGTCATTCTAAATTTTAATTTTTTATTAATAAATTGTCTAAAACATAAAATCCTGTGAGGCACTATGCGGGAATATTTTTTAGAAAATAATAATCAATTGAAAATTCCTACTTACTGAAAATTTGACTAGTTTATTGCTGTTTGTAATATGAATAATATTTATTTAGTACTTCTACTGAAAACAGTTACTTTATTTTAAATTATAGCTGTTTCTCTTTTCAAAATTTAAAGTTTCATTATTTATGTTGCACATGAAAAAAAAGGTTTATAATTTTCAAAATAAGTATTCTATTTCTGTGTGTTTTCTCAAAGGAGGATGGCTATTGTAGGTCCTTTTTCAGACAAACCAGGATTTTGGTTATCAAAATGATCCAGAGATCAAAACTCTAGAAATATATGTTATGATAAATGATCATAATGTTCTAATATTAATTAATTGAGAGTTAAATGAGCTGTTATCATTATTTGATATTTTCCAAGAACATAAAAAAAGTTAGTGAATTTCCTTCACTTAATAGTTAAAATAATTTAAAAAGGTTTCTTTTTTGTACCTTGTATAAGATTGTGTACTGCATTTCATAAAAAATGATAGTTCCATAACTCTTACCATTGATTGAAATCATTTTTAATAAATTAGTTCTAGTAAATTACTGTAGTTAAATAATGCTGGATGAAGTCTAATTTTGCCAGATAATTTCATATTGTTAACATTTTTTAAATTTATAACCGTACCATTCGTGTCTTAAAAAATATTAAAGAAGAAAGCAAATTATCAAAAAATAACTATTCGTTAACAAACTTTAAAAATTCAATAAAAATCTAATTTCAAATATTTGCTTTCAGTTGTTCGTTCTAAATAACAATTATTACAAAATTAGTTAAAAAAGACTTACAATTTATACAGAAATAATTGTGAAATATCTTAATACAGCAACACAATTCATGTAGAAAAAATAGGTTTATGGGAATGTGCCCAAAAAAAGAAACGAAAAGTTCTCTTTAAGATTACTGAATATTGTAACAGACTTGCTTTCAAAATATTTAATGTTTTCTTTCAAAGAATCCTTCTGAGCAAATTAGCAGTAACTTCTTTAGTAGAGTTACAGTAACTGCTGCTAATGGCTCCTATCTTTAAAAGGTTAGTAATCCCCTAATTATCAAATCAATAATATATTTACTGTATGTAGTATTTGGTCATACAATATTTTGTTACATCATATTTTGTGTGTTATAAGTTTCAAATATCAGTATGGTGTATTGTTATCTTGGTTTCTATGTGTATCTAAAATTTTCTTCCATCTAATGCCCTTGTTTGTATCCTGTTTCAATGAGCATATTTGCATAAGTTGATTCTTTTATTGTGTGTAGCACTTTTATGTATTACCAATGTAATATTTAGTGGAGTTATCACAGTTTAATATGTATAAGTCTGGGTTGGCATAATTAT